>NNCF01140343.1:41392-53909 GCA_002313205.1 Laupala kohalensis
AACACAAAGCTTTGATCCCCAACGTTTGTTGAATAATTTGATGTAAATCGTAAGATAACTCGCGGGCCGCAAAATACGTTTCTGGGGCCGCGAGTTGGACAACGTTGAAGTAGCTGAAGAAAGCAAACCACAAACCTCCTTTCGCTCCGGTAACTATCACTTGCGCTTAAATATATCATAAAAAATATAATCACTAGCGGTGGAGGTCAAAGGGATTCGAAATATAGGGCATGTTTTCGCTTAATAAAGGTATGCGCGTGAAGATCTATGTACACTTAAAATGATTCCATCAGTCTTCATTTCGAAGACGGGGCACAGCGGCAACTCGCTGTCTGACTCTGCTGACTTGCGGACGGGAGACAGTGAACTGGCTTTAAGCTTAAGTGAAGACTTTCATGTTGGTTATATATTATCATTATATTATTACAATTACTTTTCTTTTCAGAAACAGCTCTAATTTCAAAAAGAAGTAAAAATATGCTAGCGTACCCAACAAGCTATATTTCTCTTCTCAGATATTCCAAAAGGTTGAAGATAGGAATAAGTTAAAAAAAAAGAAAAAAATAATTTGTATCTTTGTTTTTGTTGCACCATGTTTTAATTATTGTTTTTATTGTTAACATAAGATGGTTTATAATAAGTATAATCGAATTGTTTTGATCAACACCACAATCGTGTAAATATTTTTGAGAAAGTTACTCGTTATTTTGCTTTCGTTTCTGTCAACGTGTCGTGTGACATAAGTTGTCATTTCACGTCTTAATCAGCATCCATAAGCATAATTTTTTGGTCCACGAGCTGAAAACATTTGAATTTACGTATGAAACGAGTCTTACGAATTTTGTAGTGCGTTTCGACGTTAAATCGAAAGCACTTCCCCACTTTGGCTCTACCCCCTTCAGCCGCGCGCAAGTGGCATTAAAAGCCCACTTTGGTGGTTCAGGTGGTAGTGTTCTTGCTCTTCACCAAGTCATCCCGGGATTCAATTCCTGGCGGGGTCAGACAAAATTTATAGCTTTTCACATTAATNAACCCTCCTTCCTCTATCCACGTTCTGCTAGTTTCAATAACACTATTACTAACCACTTTTACTAACTATTACTAACCATCTCTACGTGGGCCAAGTTGTTGGTAAACCCAGCTAACCGACCCACCTACTAACAATAACTCTGCCACACGTGGGAATCAGAGGAAATGAGGAAGCAGACGTTTCCGCAAAGTCGGCATGTCTTTAGACTCGCGTGGATTTCTCCACGATTCCAAAACGAGATCTCATAAATTCCATCAAGTTGAGGATTCTGAGTGAATGGAACAATGAGTGGTTAGCTGTTGAAAGGAATAAGCTCCGACTTATCAAATCTTCTGTTAAGTCATGGAGCAGTTCCTGTAGGCCAGCCCGGCGCGACGAGGTCTTGCTGACCCGCCTGCGCATAGGACATTGTCCTCTCACTCATAGGTATCTCTTACTACTTGATGATGAACCCGTTTGTGAGGAGTGTAGCTGTTCTCTGACAGTGCGTCACCTACTAACTGATTGCAGAAGATACTCAAGTATACTGAGACAAATTGGTCTGGCTGCAGATTTACCAACAATTCTCGGAAATGAAACGGTTAATGTTAATAAACTATTGAATTTTATGAGTAGATCGGGGCTCCTCCCACAAGTTCTTTAAAATTTGCATTCCTTTTTCATCTTTACTGTCTTCTTTTGTTTCATCGTTCGTTTCTGTAATTAGAAAATATAATATTTAGAAATTGTTTTCCTTTTTGTGATATAATGTATTGGTATTCTGTTTTCTTTTCTTTCATCTTTGTATTTAGATATTTATTGATTTCAGGAGGGTTTTTTAGTGGGTATGATCGAGATATTCGGTGAGTCCCACACACGGGGCAGAGTCACTACGGCTCTTCTCTGTGGTGCGAAACTGCATTTTCCCCCACCTGCATGGGCTCTAATGACCTTCGATGTTGACGAGCTCTAAAGCCCCCCCCCCCAAAAAAAAAAAAAAAAAAAAAAAATCTGCCACCCAACTCCTACTTCGATAGCACTTAGCTACATTCTCAATTTGCAAATACTACAATAGAAAGTAGCACTTACCTTTGGGGGTTCAACAAGTGACCACCGCGTGCAAGTGATTCACATTGGAATTTCTTGGCCACCGCATGCGAGTGGTAGAACCCCCTTCAGCTCAGTGGCCGATCGAACCTGCGGTATCCGCTGGGAGTTTCTACGGAACGGAGCGAAGATGTAGCCAATACGCCGGAGAAGCAGGCTAGGACTGTCCCACCGGCGCACGGGTAGGTGCGCCTTCCAGGGAAGAGGATAAGAGCACCCTCTCTTAAAAATTAGCACTGCGAAGAAAAAAAATTAATTGCCCGTAAGCGCGTGAAGAAGGCGCTGTTAAGAAAATGTGGTGAGCAGAATGGAGATCAATATCACAGAGAGATAATTTCATTCTGTTTCCTCTGAAGAGACGGAGGATTACACCAACAACGACAATGGTTTCCAGGCAGTTGTTTTAAAGATATGTTATTTTTTTTCTGACACGCCCTCTAATGAATTAAATCTTAACTCTTCAAATGTGTGACAAATTTTCGTAAGAAATATTCTCTCATCCCCCATGGTGTCATGGGTTCCTTCGTTTGCGGCCTAACGAATTAACGTCTGTGCGCTTTTGGGAAACCGTAGAGCAGTTGTAAGAGTCGTGCTTCTCGTAATATTGGAAAATGTCTTCCGAGGGTGAGACGCAGACAGACTTACAAGTTGGAACATATATCCTTTACGATTTTTATTTTTTAGTTTATCTTCTTTGCAGTTAATGATTTGGGAATGTATTATAATCGCAAGGCAATTTAGAAAAAGGAGATGATTGAAATATGATTTTTCTTATGGAATTTCGAACTGATTAATCTTAAAATATTTTAATAAATATTAACAGAAACTAATATTTCCTTGATTCGAACAGCCTGAGGAGTATGCCTTCAGGGAACACCACGATAAAAAATGCCCCAAGTACTCTACCTCGTAGATGGCGTGGAGAGGAGTATTATCAATGGATAATTTTAATGTTAATTTCACACCAGAACAAACACTTACCAGACTCTCGGGATGCAAATTACGTGACAGAACGAAACATTGCCATACAACGTTTCATTGTAAAACTCGGGTTGTTTGCGTAGATTTGCAGATATTTATTAAAAAAATATTTTTATTTTTTATACTTTGTTGTCTCTTTTTTAAAGCTTATTTTGTTTTGCAATTGTTTGATTGAAAATGTATTGTAATCACAATCATCAACTATATTTCTTTTTTTTAATTAAAATATATTTATCTATAAACATACCCACGCAAATCCAAAAAAATAATAATTAAATGTAAAACAAAGTGTCTTGATATTTTCAATACAAGTACTGTAATTGTGCACCTAAATTAGAAAAGAAAAGGGTGTATTAAGTTTGCCGAGTGTAATTCCAAATGCGTGTATTCGCACTTGTGATCATTGTGGACGCGACGCACTAATCGTTTTTAAACCGCGCTAGCTCGTAAACCGGTTTTGTAGGCAATTTTATGATCTACACAATTTATAATTACTAATCGCTGAAGAGATATTCTCGAAAAACCGTTTTCCGTGATTTTTGACCTCGAATAAAATTTTTAGCACAAGTCGGATAGATGAGGACTTTTGACATTTCATTTGAAATGATGACCTTAAGATGTGTACCAAATTTCTTCTCTATGCGAAGTTTTGTTTTGTGGAATGTCTATTTTTCCTGGACTAGACCGTCGCAACTCAACACCACTTACGACGACCCACTTCCCGAGGTATCTCAAATTCCAGGCTCCAGCTATAAATGAGACGCGGTGCGTCATGGAATCATCCTCCAACGCGAGTAATAAGTTCGCATATTCTGGTCGCCAAGTGATTTAGGACGAGCGTCGATGTGGGAGAGAAGGAATAGGAGGTTGGGGGAGGAGGGGAATGACGACTCGGTCGCTGCGTCACACGACAGTGTGTGCGTCATCAGAATCATAGCTGCGTCATGGAGAGCGAGGCCAGTGTTTGTCCAATCATGTCGATATGACGTAATTACAAGCAACTGTTGATCTGTGGTCAAAAGAGTGCTTTTGAATGTTACGTCTCCTGTATTTTTAAATTTGTTCATTCTTAATATAGTGAAAGCTCTGTAGTCCGACAATCGATAATCCGGCATCTTCAGCATGGATCGATATAAAAAATTCTTTGCTTTTCATTTATTAGTATGTTTAATACTTAATTATAATGAAATTAAAAAATATTGCCATAAGGTTCGAACAATGGTTCAAGTGGTGTCTTTCGGTACTATCTGGGAGGTAGTTTATCATTTCGAACACGGATTTTTGAGAAATTAAAAATAAAATGGGAAGGATGTGGGAAAATATACTTACAATTGCTATATTTTACTTCTTTGAACATAGAATAGAAAAGAAATCCCATACCACTTTCCTTGCTATCGGAAGCGCAAAATTATGCTTCAATGTGGCTTCGATCTGGGAGACACTAAATTTATATGAATAATAAGACATAATACTAGCATGCAGGAAAATAGTTTTGAAATTGTTGTCAGATATTTTGATTGTACTACAACAATGGCGTGATAAAGTACAAGACGGTTTTAATTTTTATTAAAATCAATAATTATTTTTTCAGTGTAGATGCACTGGTAGCTTTTAACCGCGGATTTGAAGAGATTCAGTTTAATAATATCTTTTATATTTTTGGGCAGGGAATTATGTAGAACGATTCCCGAGTGATTTTTGGCAAAGCGCGGTAGACAATCTCGGACGATGAATATTATTCCTATGGCGAGTATTGTGTTCGCGAACAAAACTGTTTTGAATGAAACAAGGGTGCTGCTTCAATAATTCGGTCTTAACAAAGGCGGCAGTTGCATGAATATAAATGCAGGGAAATGTTAAAATATTTAATTCCTTGAACAAAGGTTTACAAGAGATTTGGGGGTGAGATTTACAAATTATCCGTACAATCCTCTTTTGAATTCTGAAAACTTGGACGCTCTGCCCGGAATTGCCCCAGAAGATAACGCCGTATCGTAAATGGGAGTAATCATTTGCAAAATATACGCAACGGGAAATATGTGGACAAACAGTAATGCGTAATAAAATTAGCTTAATTCGGAATTAAGATTGTCAACGTGACAATTCCATTTGATATTATCTTGAATATGGAGACCTAAAAACTTTGTTTTAGTAACAGTTTTCAATTGTGTTCCGTTTAACTAAAGAGAAACCTGGGGTAAATATTTAGTGATACTATTGTGAAATGACATAGACACTGTTTTGTGAGTGTTTACAAGTTGCATGGAACCAAGCCGTGAGGTTAGACAAAACAAGGGAAGCGTAGTTTTGATTTCTGTACTGGATTGTGGGCTTCGGTGTGTGCTATGATTGGATATTACACTTGAGTGTTTTTCTTGCGAGTGGTCGTTGGGGACTTCAGCCCTCACGCCGTGATGAGTTTAGACCTCTTTTTTTCATTTCACATCGTGGGATGCATTCAACCTCATATTTTCCTTCTTAAGAGTGATCCTGTTATCCTTTCAGTTTCATGGAGCAGATGTCGTGTTCCTCCGTTACCACAATATAGTTCTTACGGAGGGACACGAGAAAGCCATCACATCTTAACGCATACGAACTTAGAGCTGCTGCAAAAGATACACGTTACTCTTGGGAATTCAGTAACTTTGAATTGTCTATTAGTTGGCAACGATGTCTTAGTAATCACTATAATAACTTGGAAGGCATCTCTCGTCGTGACGATGTTTTACAGTGTTCAGTACAATTAAACTGTTATGAAAATAAGTATTCCTTCTCCTCTGAAATGTACCCTCCCCTAAAACGATGAAGACGCCACTATATTGGTCTTAACATTGCAATGTCGCACGCACTTATTTGCGAGGGAGGATCTTTAAAAATCCTGATAGAAACGTCGTTGTTATCATACATTATAATAAATTTAAAAGAATCTAAGGATTATTTCTAGTTTATTATGCGTATTGGCGTAAATGGTATCTTGTGTAGAATGCCCGACTGCCTGAATTCAGTCGAAACGAGTCAGCAACTTTTCGATGAGCCGGAGATCCTCTCAGAAATCGCTTAGACAGTGCAAAATTCGAGTAATAATTTTGACTCCAAGAGTTTGAGTGAAACAATTCAATCGATGATTGTGAAACAGTGCTAGTTTATGCATATATTTCTTCTGTGTAACCTACACGCCGAGAAGATATGTGATAACTTCCGATGAGATGAAAAATACGGAGAACCGGGAATCGAACCCGCGACACCTGCATGGATCACAGGGGAGCTAACAAGTTAACAACTACGCCACTTATACAACTGTACATCATTCCGTGGTTTAGATCTGGGTGGGAATGGTGTACAGTTGTGTGAGGCGTACGGGTGGTGTAGTGGTTAACACCCCTGCGATTAAAGCAGGAGTTCCGGGGTTCGATTCCAGACTCGTCTCCATTTTCACCTGATAGTAAGTTGTCAGTGTTCTCGTGACACCGCAGTTCACTCGTTCTTAGAGTGCAAATTCCACTCGAAGAAGTAAAGAGTGAAATATACATAAACGCAATGAACAACTAGTAATTTAATCTTTCCAAAACGGCAATCCACGAGTCCGGAGTGTTGGACACCCCGCCATCGCTCGTTGATGACGAGACCAGTGCGTCATCGCGAACCGCCTGCGTCACTGAGTGCAGAAACAGCTGCGAAACGAGAAGCGCAGGCGTCTTGCCAGAAGCAACTGGCCGTGTCGCACCACCCACCCCGATGTGGATTTCAGTAGGAAGTCACCGCGTATTAATTGCTTTCGCTGTCGGTGAGGGTGGGGCGGGGGGAGGACTTTTGCAAAATTCTATCCGACAACGAGGTCGCAGGTTCTTAATCAGTGGAGTAAAATGGCAAAGAATCTCAGTTTGTGACACCGTTTTCGACTATTTAATATAATGAAACTAGTACGAAAATTGTTCGACTGTGTAGCGTTAGACTTGTTTCTGTGGGAAGAAGGGAAATCACGAATGAAATCTTTGCGTCACAAATTAATAAATTTAAATGAAACATCACATCGAAATACTATGTCAGGAAATATAAATGTTGATCACATTTACACTTGATGTTAATCAACTTTATTATAATTATAAACAAAATTATTTTATTAAATTAATGTAACGTACAAGTAAGTAGAATTACGTTTCATTAACAACATTTAATCCAAAATGCCGTGTTTTGTGTTCTACACGGATGTTCAAAGAGTAAGAAATTGTCATTAACGATTTTAGCAAACCAAATGCTATGATACTGTGTTTGCTGTTTCGATGACTCAACTCACTTTCACATTTTCTAACATTGCATAATCTTCCATCTCACTTTCGTTTCTTAAAGCAGATTTAATTGATCGCCACCGCACCTGCTTAATGCTACCCAATTAAATTATATTTAACACTTCTTCCCAAGTATTTGATCGTCAACTTTCTCGTGCTTCCTCAAAGGGGGAGAAGCAGTTAAAATGATTGCCATGATTGCCAACCTTGAGACGTGGAATACATAGGGGAATTTCGTTCGGACTTTGAAATATTCCCCGGTGCATGAGACGGCGAGGTAGCGAAAGCAAAGCAGGAGAACAGTGGATGGAAAACGAAAGATAGGAAATACTGAAGAACTAGCGGAGTCTTCGCTACTTCACTCGAGTCATTTCTTTAATTTGACGCTTAAATAATAAACTATGAACCTCCTTTGACGTCAATCGAAAAATTCGTATTCAGTTGACAAAGAATTGTGAATCACATCGCGCACGAGAATCAAAACAAATAACTGGAAGTTGCCCAACAATATAGAAAGGTAGTTGACAGTATGTTCGCATAGAAACAACACTTTGCTAAATAAATGCTCTTTACATAAACTTTTATTAAATAATTCAATTCAATGAATTGTTCAGTTGCGTCTACATTTTTCATAGAAAGATTGATATTTTTATTTCCTGTTTCTGTAATATTAAATTTAGTTATGCATTGATATAAAATTGATTATTATATTATAAAGTTTTGGCATACTGTATTAGTTTCTTAAATCTGAAAGAGGTGCAACTGACTAATTCATTGAGCACCATTGGGAACCACGGAAAACCAACGGTCATTTATTAAATAATCTAGCGAATATTTCGGTTCTAGTGAACATTATAAACCTTCTGTACATTCTCCTGCTCGATGTTTTCGAGTACTGAAGGTTGTATGTTTCCCTCGTTCAACGATTCAAATTAATATTTCATATCAGCGCTGTCCGACTGACGGCCCTTTTTTTACGGCCCACGAGTTATGGACCATTTTATCAATTTTTTCATTTAACGATGGGGTGAACAACTTTGTTATAAAGTAACGCTGTCAAAATTAGTTTTGACGAGTCATGTCGGGTGAGAGAATATAGAAAATTGTATTCGGATATATTCCGTCATACAGCATAATATGAGAACATTTCTTATAATACTAAATGTTAAAAATATTTAAAAAAATCTACACTTTTTAATTTTTACAGCTTGAAATAATATAAATTTGTTGATGAGATTCAAAATATCGCGGTACAAATAATTAATTAAATAATTATGACCCATTAATTTGTTGGGTTTTTTTTTCATCGGACTTATCCCGTACGGGTATAGAAAATGACCCACGAGCTGAGATAAGTTGGACAGCGCCGTTTTATATAGTGATACGAACGAATTACGCATGGAGAGGATGTAAGAAAAAAGGGGGAGCGTGTTCAGAGAAGTACTGGGGATGTGTGTGTGGGGAGGAGAATCAGAAGGCAAGTTATGAAATATTGGTGTAGCGAAATATGAGTGGTAATCGTGCATAAGCCGAGGCGAGAGTGAATAAAAACAAGATATGCATGCGAAGGTCTGCGTTGTGCGAGGTAATAGAGGCGGTTTGTAATGCAAGCTTTCGCCGCGTTTCCCTTAATTAAACAGCATCTGTCACAACCATTGCTTCGTTGTTGGAAGCGACGCCGCGCCGTTGTCTCTCACTGCTGGGACTGTGCAGATTCTGTGCCGCACTCGACAGGAGAGACACTACATGGTTTAAAGTGATCTTCGAGTGTCGCTTATTGCAAAGGAGGAATCTGACATATTTGACACATAATATACTATGGAAATTGGAACAATATGATTGACATTACGATAGACGGAAGATATTGTACAGAAGACTATCACGGACCAGAAACAGCAATGATAATAAAATTATTGTCAAAAACGCAGTTACAAGTGACCACGAGGAGAACAATAAACTAATTTTCTTTCCGGAAGCAAGCAAGGGACCATCCCATCAATTTCAATGATGGTCCCTAAGAGAGACGCGGATTTAACATTCAGCACACTCCTAATATATTAACAGAATACCAACAAACTTGTGTTTTAATACAACAAAAAGTTATAAAAGTGTTCAGAAAATAATGTAAAATTGAAAAAGAATCTTGTAATTATTTGTATTGTACTAGGTTCCAATATCCTACCGGCTGGAAATAAATAAATAAATTGGGGAAGAATACTTCACTTGTTGCGGTTCGATGATAATAACGTTATATTCGAAAATCCTCCAGAAAACAAAAGGCAAAATTGGAAATTTCAAGATAACCAGGCAATTATTTTCGCGTAAATTAATGTAGGTCCAATTAATTGAGATAATCCGAAAGACGAACCAATATAGAGACAAACATTTTAAAAAGATTAAATATACTCCGTCATCCTAAACCAACACGAAAATCGAGATGGAAAACATAAATCAAATTTTGTTTTAGTGGATTGAGACAATTGAAACACGATCTCTTGAAAACGTCAGTATTATTGGAACGATAAATACAAAACAGTCAATCCTGCTTCAAAAAGACTGTTTAATTTTTGAAATGTAATATAATTGATCAAAATACATAATGAATTTTTGGGTTTCCAACTACCTTTGTATCAATTGAATCTCGTGTGGTTGACGTGTTTTTGCAGGGATTATTGTGCGAATTTGGAAGGATTCGCATAAGTTATATGAATGACTAGAACGTTAAGTGGATATATTACTTGTCATTTCTATCAGAACAAAAATTAAAAATTTTGGTAGGGAAACTTTATATTGCACTCCGTGTGAGCAATCGCACATTATGATTCTCTCTACTTGGAGGTCACATGTAAGGCGAAAGAAAAATATATTCAAATTGAAAAAATTCCATAGTTTTTTTGTGGATGAAACTCAAAAGACTAACGATTCGAGATTTAAAAAACAATACTTACACTTCTCTAATGTTATTTTTAATTTTTCCGGTATGATATTGAAACGGATGTACAATAAGAACTTGCAAGTTTAATCTCAAACATTAATTTAGAATGACTATTAAATAACATATTTTTTAACAGCATGGAAAATTACGTTAGATAATAGGGAAGGGAAACTAGGAAATAGGGAATACCGAAATCATTTCACATAATTGATACAATAGTTGAATGCCGTATTAATTTAAAATATTATATAAATTTTTAAAAATATAACTACATAATTTGTTACAAATTGTTTTCGTTCTTCAAGAACTTCCTTGGTTTTGTGTTACAGTTCATGGGACTGAATAACTAAGACAAACTTTTTTCTGTTCCTTGAATTATGATTTTCTTAACCTTTATTGTATAATAAATCGCGACGCAATTTCAAAAACATGATAATAGAAACATGTTTTGGTAATTAATTTTTCTATTCTTCCGTCCCTTTTTTAGTTGTTGTTTTTTTGAAAGAAAATGCGCCGACACCATCTTTTGTCGTCTCCTGATGCACTTCCGGTCATTCAATACTTTTGTGGACCTTTGAATTCTTCGCGTGATCCATCAGCTCCGCCCTTCGACCCAAGGGACGTCCATTTGCATAGATTTACACCCTCTTCCGTTCATTTGAGGCCAAAAAGAATATTAACGACTTCTTCGGGGTTGGACGCCCGCATAGTTCTAACTTTAGCCGAGAGGTGTGGTCAAGCAGAATTTGCTTGTGGTGCCATTCATTTCTTTCATCGACATTAACATATGCCTTCGGGGTTTCATTAGATTCAAGAGGATAATTCCATAACTTTTCGTTAGGATTTTCTTCGTCGACTTCTAACATCAGCTCATGAAAATGAAAGTATGCGAGTACGATGATCAAGAAATCATTGTGGAACGATTAGAAAGAATATGAAGGGAATATTCTAGTTAATATGTTTTAAATATTTATTTGTGAGTTATTACTGGTATTATAATCACCAACGTACTGCTACGTATGCAAAAAAAATTAAATTTTAGAATAGAGTGAAAGTAAAACGTTCAGAGCTCAGAAAAAACGAACAATTGATATGGTTGGAGGAAAAACTGGACTTGGGTAACGAAATATTAGCTGGATTATGTTAAAAATATTATTAAAATAAAATAAAATTATCAGTGTAGAGATTCACATTTGTTTTAACAAGACTGCGTAAAGCATTTCCTACCAAGAGCGAACTTTCTTCGGCCTCTTTTACAAAACAAAATATTAATGATTCTTCACTATTTGTATTCATGAAGGTAAAATAGAAAATGAGATAAGTAATTAAATTTTTTTTGCAATTATTATGCAATAATAAGAAAGTAAAAGAAATAGGTGAGAGAAACACGCTGAAGAAGAGCTGGTAAATGACGTAAGTCAGTGTACATTGTTGGTATGTGAAGCAAATATTTCTAAAAGGAGAGGAGGTTGACACTTTAGTGAAAAAAGTTGGTTTCTAGTTTAAAGCTTTACAATACGCTATTGTTTTAATAATGTTAAAGAATTAACTGATTGTAATAAAAGAAGTCAATAAGAGTTTCAATTTCCTCGTAAGTATTTTTTTCCACACGACTTCAAATAATGTGATATTAATTCCACTTTAATACATTTAATCACGCCATTGTTATAGTACTCATGGACCAGATCATTACCTGAGAGCACTGGATTGAGGATGGGGTTTAAAGCAGACAACTCGAAGATCGATCCCTTGCCTGACCTTTGCTGAGGACCTTACTTTATTAGCAAACGACATGCATGACGCTACTATGCAGCTCCTAACACTACACTCCATAGCAGCTAAAACGGGTCTCTTAATCAACATTGGAAACAGTTTATCACCAATATCATGGACGTCCCTACAACAATGGGGGTCAGCGATACAAAGCGTAGCAAGAGAGCCAGAAATGTGAAGTACAGTGGAGAGTGGATATCGGAGAACCTGAGTGAAATGATGGATCTTGGGCAGAGGAAAATCAAACTAGACAAGGTATAACGAACTCAATATATCCAAATCAATGTCCTCCAATTATATCCACCCACGTACCCAATTCTATGTTCACTT
Organism: Laupala kohalensis; assembly: GCA_002313205.1. Taxonomy (NCBI): domain Eukaryota; kingdom Metazoa; phylum Arthropoda; class Insecta; order Orthoptera; family Trigonidiidae; genus Laupala; species Laupala kohalensis. The sequence goes on from NNCF01140343.1 coordinate 53,814, forward strand.
CCGAAACTAACGCCAGTGAAGTCATTAGAATCATCAGCTCATTAAAAAACAAATTTTCAACAGGCGTAGATGATATACCTGAGTTTATTGTTAAAT
>NNCF01140343.1:61336-73775 GCA_002313205.1 Laupala kohalensis
CCCTCCTGGAATAATAAAAGGGCTCTCGAAAACTAATTCTAAGTCCCGCACGCTTGGAGGTTTGGATCTGTTAGGTTCGCAATGCATGCTTCTACGACGGGGAATTAATAGGGGTATGTTCGCCAGGACTAATCTTCTATTGGTCCGCCAAATACGGAAGCAGTTTCAAGTTTGCCTACGATTGGTCGAACGAAAGTGAGGAGTTTTCTCCCCGTCGCCGAAGCATGGCATTGCAAACCTAACAGATCCAAATCTCCAAGCGTGCTGGACTTAGAATATTTACGTGAGCCCTTTTATTATTCCAGGTGTACACCTAAATGGTGGAGTCGAACGAATCAGAGCTCAGTCATGTGATTCGGCTTTCGATGCTCTTCCGCTTCGTAGTTTAGAGCTGTACAAGACCCACAAAAATGGCTCTTCGGCGTGCGAAAAGAATCAGTTTTTCGTAATTTTTTTCAGTGTCTTCCAGTGTATCATAGTCGCTAATATTTTGACAGGATACTCTTACTGCCAATGTGTTTCAGGACGAAAAAAATCAGGTCCACTTTCGACCTGCGCTTGTTGAAAGTTCCCTTGTTAGATTGACTCTATTGGGCATGGAGAAAGGGTAAAACAGGCAGCCTTGAATGGACTGGTAAACGTACTGGACGAACTAAATGAAATTGGTGCAGTATTTCGAACTTTATTCTTATGTCAAGATTTTTAGATCATGATCTCGAGTTGGAGAAAGAGATTTCACAGTATGTTACTGCTTATATTAATTCAGTGCAACAGGCTTCGATATATTTTCGACTATTATCTTTCTTTTATCTGCTTTCTCTCTACATTGCTTATAATATATTTGCGGACTGATTGCTTTATCCAAAACGTGTGATAAATCGTTAAACGAAGAATTTCCGATTTACAACGTGATATTTTAATTCAGATGAATTTACGATACATTTTTGGAAACGGTGTAAGACATAATATTGATGTAACGAAAACTTAACGATAATTTTGGCTTCTTTCCTTTAACATGCCCATAAAATTAAATTACGTTTATTATCTTCGGTTTATTCTCGTTTTTTGATGTATAAATGGACCTCTTACTGCTCAAGACGGTGTTGAAGGAAAAGATTATTTTGCAAACCGACTTTTACTTCTGGGATATTTCCTTACTTTGATATTCCATCAGGAAATCTTAAAAGTAACGGAAATGTCAAGATCTGAGATAGTAATTTCCGATTTGGAGTGGACGTTTGCCTCCCATCACGCATCCTGAGTTATTTTTGGTGTGTGTGTTTGAGTACAGGAAATGGACGCCATCTGGAAATACTTTTCTTTTCCTTTGATTTTTCCTAAGCTGCTTTATTCGTAGTTGGCCCACACGGCGATCGATTGCGCCAGTTACGTCGCGCAATATTGTTCCGTGGAAACATCCATCACGCTTCGGCTCCTGCAGAGAATGCAATCATTTACTACCTCCGTGCTGTCTCGCACCGTAGTGAAATAAGGGTGAACGCGCACTATCACGACCGCGACAAATTTTGGTTGAGGATCATACGACAAGAAGCCGACCACGAGTGCGATTTCTTCAGTTGAAAGATGGATGTTTAAGATGTTGTTGTTGTAGTACAACAAAGTTATATTATGTAGAACCAATAACAACAAACAATTATGTTATACTTACATAATTCAGCCTTTTCCTTTGGTGTAGCGCACTCACTTCCGCCAAAATTCATTGTCACTTCTTCTCATATTTGCTTCTTTATAATTCTGTTAAGGTATTCATCTGACGAAAAATCTCATAAAGAGGGCCTATCTTTAATAGCCACGATGAAACTTTCTGCATCAAATTCTGGTGGCAGCGATAGCGACATCGCACTAGTTCATTGTTCACCTGTTCAGTCACTACTGGGCGGGTCGGAGTAGGAGTCGGTGGCAGCGCGCGAAGCGCTATAGCTATGTGTATTTTCCGGCTGCAAATAAAGGCGAGTCGGACCCGACCAAAACCACCAACTCGAGTCGGACGACCAGACCCCGACTGACGGGCCGCACTTTGCCTGGTGCGCGTTGTTCCATTCAATCCCATGTAAAAACTGGTCGTGGTCGTGCGCGTTATGGCTAGGACACGGTGTGTCCGTCCCGAGGATGCTCAGTGCAAGCCAATCATATATAAGACATTTTTCAGACCGGGTGTATTTGGACATCGCTTCACGCCTACAACACATTCAAACATATTACGTAAATCTGTACACCATTAACTTCCTTCTCAAAAAATGTCTCGCGTTTCTTTGGATGGCTCTCTTCCCTCTCGATGCGCTATCGCACACCTGTCTCATTCCACTATTGAAATCACTCCATGTTCGATGTCAGTATGGACGATATTAATGTCCCTGTCTTTCCGAAATGCTGCAGCCGCTGTATCGAAGGCAAATGGTCCTGTATGGACGGTTTCCCTCGTCTACTTCAGACCATGTTTCCCAGCGCCTCGACATCTCTCCTTATCAATTTTCGCTCCAAAATCTCGTTGAGTAAAAATGTGAGCTTCGTGACCCCAATCAAAGGGAAACAATAAAATACATCGGATTTATCATGTATAGATATTTGTTTGGATTATTGAATAATTGGATGTTTATCCGTTATTCATGCCTATTCTACGAGATGGATCTATGTGAAACGTTAACGCGCAACTTCCGGGTTCCTACTCGAGGAGGAAATTTTGCATTGTCTACAGCCAGTTGAAAATTGCGACGGACCGGGACTTGAATCCGGGACCTCCTGCCTTGACCGCAGATGTACTGCCACTGCATGAACCTCCTCGACTCCGAAAGTCTGTGCACAACATCCACCTGGCCTATTTGAAACGGTCGAATTAAGTCGCTATCATATTTTAAATTTTTACCTCTTTTTCCGAACGGAAATTTGCAAATTTGTGCAAAAGCAGAGTGCGGTTAATAGCATTTCATCGAGCTTAAGAGTGACTTTTTCTTTGGATACATCAATTTGTCAAATTTCTTAAAATTCTGTGAAGTCTGGAAGTTCCCCTCGCCCCCCCCCTCACCCTTGTCAATGTTGAGTGAATTCAGGTAGTAAATAGTTGAAACGTTCTATCCAGATCAGAAAAAAAACACTATTTCATTATTGTAGTTTTTGTAAATGGGAAGTGTAGCGTGCTGTTGAAGCTTATCTATGGAGAAATAGGAGATGGGTGGTAGGGTTATTGTTAGTAGGTAGGGAGGTTAGCTGGGTTTACCAACAACTACTAACCCACGTGGAGGGGTTAGTAGGAGTCATTAGTAATACTAGGAGAAGTAGGAGGTGGATAGAGGAAGGAGGGTTCGCTTTTCATTAGTCACAGCTATATGAACTGGGACATTAATGTGAAGAGCTATAATTCTCTTTTCGGGCCCCACCGGAAATAGAACCCGGGATGACTTGGCGAAAGAGAAAGATAGCTACCACCTGAGCCCCCTGATCTGTCTNAACACTGTGGAAAGTTACTGAGAAAATAAATCAAGTCAACATACAATCGTACCATGACACATGTTTGATGTTCTGGAGAGATGTAACAAGGGGAATTCGTAGTCGCTGTCAAAGTCAAAGGATTTACGAGTACCTCTCGCATATGACATTTTTGCCGTGTGATTACTGTGTCTCCTTCCGTTCCCTTTATCACCGTACCACCCGCACTTGACCGCCATCTGCGGTTGGCACCTCTGCACTTGCGTCACTGCTCTTGATGCGAGGCGTCCTTTGACATCAGAGACACTCGCTCCCTCATCCAACCACTTCCTCAGTCTGCGTCTCTCACAGGGAGAGGAGGCGGGTCGAGAGAGACGCCAATAAAACGGGACTTCGAGACACTCCGATGAAAAATAAACATTATTATGAAGCTTTTTACCTATTTCTCTAGCGAACGTGTCCTAGTTTATATCCCAGGTAGCGCTGAAAACATCGCAAGTTTTTCCATTCCCTAGTTCGAATGACGTTACGGAAAAATAATTTATGTATGGACTTAACCAAGCATATTTTTTTACAATAAATGTTATTTCATAAATGTTGGTTTCTTATGATGTGACTCTCATTTTTCATTCATCTTTTGTTATGACATTTATTTATCTATATAAACGATTCATTTTATTAGTAATTTTTAGGTTAAATATTGACTTGATCTCTTAATAACTTGCATTCTTTAATTGTGTGTGTAAGAGATGCGAAAGTGGTTCAGTATTTCTAAACCTTAGTAAATAAATCAAAATTGATATTCTGTCAAAATATTGTTAATGTAATGTCGTGAGACGATCGATGTATTTCTGTAAATTAAAAAGTAATCTGATAAGATACTTGAAAGATATTCGAAAGACGTGTGTCATTGAGTAATTTTATTTTTGAATGTTTTAATATTGAAAGTTAAATGAGAGTTTTGTTAGTTATGTGATTCAAATTCAAAAGAAAATTTGCAGTGAAAACAAACTAAGACGATACATCAAAAAAATAATTCTTTTGAATAAGTCGTCTGTTGATGTCTTAACAGAAATAGCAAAATTATTTAAATTATTTTAACGCAACGACACTAATAACAAAATTCTCATAACAGTTCTAGTATACATGTTTTTGCAAAAATTGTTCCTAAATTTAATGCTAGTCAGTTTGATGTAGATATATTTATTCCATCCATTTTGTTTTCAATATATACTTCTAAATAATTTTCTATATTCTTTGTATTTCAAATCTCGGGTTATAGTAGCATTTTCCCAACGATATTGATATTTGTATAAAAAAGAATTATTATTCAATACTCAATTGATTGTCACGTGAAAGTATACCTTTTTATGGAATATAATAATTAATTTGCCCATTCATGAACAGTTAAAACAAAGTGGCAAAAATCGAAAATCCCGCTTTAAAGAAAGCTTAACCTTGACTCGCTGCGATTAAACGCAGTGGCCTCGTTTGAGCCATCAGTACACGAGCGATCGCTATGGAAACCAGAGATAAGTCGGACTAACTGGTAGCAATAAAGAAGTATAACGGGGTCCGAATAGTTTTTTTTGTCCTTTGTTCGCTCAATGAACTCTGATAATATCGTTCGGCTGCGGGGGCGTATGCGTCCGTGTATGTAGCGGAAGTCCGCCATGTCAGGAGGAATCAATGTGAACAGGCCGGTACGGACTGTGTGTTGTTCCCCTAATGTGAAACGATCTCTAAAGCATGAAAAGCTCTTTTCATGGAAGGACCAATGGGGATGCAAACTGAATAGTCATTCAAAATCTCTCGCAACAGAGTTCAAACCACCGAAACGCCCCGAAAGATATTAACTATTCCGATAAAGATGAGGTCAGTGCTTTAGACGGAGACTTTTAATAAATAACGCTATAAATATTTTATAATATTAATTATTTCTCAATTATTGAACGTATGGAATCAAGCATAAAATTGATATTTTATGAAACATGCATTTCAATAATATATTGGAGAACCCCAAAATAGAATCATTGTGTACTACTTCTACTTCGAATACATTTTACTACCATTAACGTCAGTTATATAATCAAAATAAGTAACCAACCTTATGATGGACGATTACGATTATTTTTGCGCTATTCCAGAACACAACGATTGGAATATAGGTTTGAGTCACCAGGTGTAACAAATTGTAAACAATCAAGAAATAATAATTGAATATGATATTAAACGTAAATATAATCTCATGCAATGTTTATAAAAAACAGAAATTACACAAAAATGTTATAATATTGTATTTTTATATCATGTTTGTGTAATTTCTGCTCTTTCGTACAAATATTTTGAGTTTATTTTTACGTTTAATATAATGTTCAATTGTTGTTATGTTTATCGTTATCTTTTGTCTTACCTCACGTCGAAACGTTGTGTTACTCGAAGCAGTAGATAAATGGTATTTGTCCATCACAAGGTCATAATTCTTAGATTGTTTATTTTAAATCGCAATAAATATTCACGGTGAGTGAATCCAACCATTGAATCACATCTATTGAAGCTAGTACAAGAAAACCTTCTCCAATGACACTCACATTTCGCTGGTTTCTCGTTGTATGGTTTGGAGGACGACTCTTTGCTATTGCTCCTGACCGAGCCCCATTTGTGGAGTGTAACTCCATTCACATCGTCCATCGCGTTCGCACTTTATATAAGCGGATCCACGTTTTACGATGAAGGGTCCGCGGGAGGGGACCATGATGGAGCGGCTATGGCACGCCATTGCGTGATCCATCCTCTTCTGACTACGCAAACATTAATAATACTGTTAAGCTGTTTTAACAGAACAGTTTCTTGATTTAAGTCGTCTGAGTGCTATTATATCTGGATGGTTCCGGGTTCTCATTTATTTTCTTGAATTTTCTGAATAGAAACTCGTGATCTTTTACAAGGGGCAGCAAGGGCATCCAATCGATTTTTGACGAATCTGTGCATCCTGAAAGTATACTTTGAACACTAACAACTTTACCGACTCGAGAGCTTATAACATGAATGAGAAATTTTTTTTCTTCTGATGTTATAACTCTCGTAGATGGGTTATTATTGATGTTTCATATCGTATAGATAAGTAAACAAAATTAAAGGAATAAATTAAATACAGATATAATTAACAAAAAAATGAAATACCATAAAAGAGAATAAGTGTATTCCAACAAAAAAGCGCATAAAAATAACTAGGAAGATCTTTGGTATTTCTAGCCATCTTGACACGTTATGATGGCTATTTGATGTTTTACAAAACTTAAAAACTTAAGGTATTACTCAGTTTGGCACTATGGAGGCGGATCTGTGCTGCGAATGTCGACCACGACTTATCTGGGTTGACAGTACAAAGGACACTATGACCAATTTTTAGTTTCTAATATTTACACTTAAAATTAGATACCAACTTCTGAAATTAAACTTAATAATATAAAATTGTTAATGATGTTAGGTGTTTTTTTTTAAATTTACTATTCAGTGTTTAACTTATTGCTAGAAAATTAAAATATTGGCTAATTGTAGATTTTGTTGTGTGTGGTCCTGAAGAGGAAAATATAACTTTTCGAAACGTCGTCAGTATGGAATAGTGTTATTTTTCCTTTCTTTGTCTCGACCCAATCTCAATAACCAGTTCATATCGTTGACCCCAAATTTTCAACTATAGAGTATATAATTGTTTTCTTTCCTTTTATAGTGATTGTTCTACAACACATTATGAGTTAATAATGAAATAGAATGATTTAATTTCTGTCAGTTAATAGTCCCTACAGCGTAAACAATATTGAGGAACTCGCTTGACTCGTTTGAAATACGTGAGGACATGTGAAAGCAAACCGGATTCGTGATTTATACGTCACATTTCGGAAAAAGTATAATATCTTTTCGTAAATTCCGGTGACATATAGATAAAAGCGATGTAGAAAAATACTACGAAAAATTTACTACAAATCAAAGTAAATTCTCATCGTTTTCGAGTTTTAAAAGTTGCCTTTTTGGAAACTAAGTGTTTCCTCTGTAAGACGACGCTATGTATTACACATCCATAATATTTGCAATTGTCTCATTTAAACGTAAAGCATGTTTTTCATGTTGAAATTATAACATGTCACTCCGCTTATTTGTACCGATTTCAGTACTTTAATTCTACTCATGCTAGTACTACCTTAATTTACTCGCTTACTCTTTAGGAGAAAACTTAAAGTAATCGAATAATTTACGACTTTATGCACTTTATTGTGAAATGAAAATATTGAAAATATGTGCCGATGATTTCCCCATTCAATTATATATTTAATGTTGTTTTATGTGTGATTGAGCATGTATGTCTATGTATTTTATGTTAAGGGCTCTAATGACCTTGACGTTGACAAGCCCTGACGCCCCAAGAAAAAAAATTATGTTATACCCCGCATCCTTCTGGATAACCATTGGGTGATCAAAGGAAAGTTCTCTACCAAAAATAAATAAACAAAACCAAAGAGCATCTCCAGGCGCTTTATCGAAACAAAAGAATCGCAGCATAATTTCCGGACGCTTTAAACTGTGTTTCGGTGCAGTTCGTTCTTCGTCTGTTGACATTCCATTACTGCATCCATTGTGTCGATCGAATGCGAGCATTGTCTGACTCCGGATTTCTGAACGGGTCCCGCTGTAAACAGTTGACGTCGTAATCCCGCCAAATGAGGAGGAAGAAGTGAAGCATGAAATTCGCTCTTCGAACGACCAGCGGATGAGTTGAGCTTGTGAGGGCTTCTCACTTCGGACGAACTACTCAACTCCTTTGTATATTCGGGTGTTAAATGAGTAGACTTGTAGAGGCTTATAATGTTAATCTTTCATTTGTTTGTTCCATGAAATTCTAGGTTTATATAACTTCTGGTGTATTTATTAACTGTTTTAGATTAATTCGTTATTTGAGATTTTAATGAATTAATTCCTCTTAATTGTTTACATAGGTTTACTTTATGATAAACTTGAACGAGTAACTTTGACGAAATAAGGGAAAGATCTTTTATTTACCAAATTACCCCTAAAATTTAATAACTTTCGAAATATTTTATTTTGTTCATCTGGAATTAGCGTTAAAGCGTATATGTATGATTACGTGAAACATTATTGTTTATAACTGTATTAACGTAGTTGAAATTCTATTAATTTGACTTATGTATAGTACTACGTTAAGTTTTTTTAACGGAATTTTCGAGATACTTTTCCATCAGGCAAACATTGGTGCAGCTAGTTGACAATTCCTTTTTCTGATTATACATGTATTTGTAAGAAAGAAGAAATAAAATGTTTTTACTAAGAGCATAAACTGCCCAAATACGTATGAATTGGGTCCAAATTTCTCTATTTTCAATTCCCACTATGTGACACCTTTCTGGTGTTCGGGATGTTCAAGAGTTTTAATTATGTCACACAGGTTAAGCATTTATTGTGAGATATAATAATTCCAATTTCTCTAATTTCTTATATTTATTCATCAATCTATTGAAATCGATATGTTTAATTCTGTTTTAATAATTTAACGTACTTTTGCTGTATTGAACCTGTCTCTTATACACATCTAGATGTGTATAAGAGACAGGTCGGTGGCGAGCAAGCACNAAAGAAGAGTTACATCGAAAAGAAATATAATGTTGATAAAGAATTATTTTGGTGATAAATTGTAGTTATTGAAATTAAATTAAAATTATAGTTAAAAATTACCAATGTTGTGTTGTCTTTATGAATGACTTCTATGTAAAAATTCTATTGAAATGTCCGTTTGTCTTCCGTATCATTTACTGAATGCATAAATTGAAATGTTTATAAATACACGCTACTGAGAATTCAATTGTTGTTTGCTCCCAATGCAACTGATCTCGTCGTTAGTGACATGAAGAAATATGCAATATATTATTTGAATAGAAAAAGAATAAAATAATAATGAAGTACAGAATGATATAATAAAAGAAGGTAAAACGTTTTGTACTTTTTTATATTCCTAGTATTATTTTTATTAATGACAGGATTTAAATATTTTGATAATACGGTATTTAGATGAAACATAATTGAATTTACAGAAGGTTTGGCAAGTAGTGAGAGTGCTGCTTGCTCACAATTTATCGCTTAATTCAAATTTGCTTCGAAAATTAAAAATAATCGTATGAAATGTAGAAAACCAAATGGGACACATTGAAGAGGTTTTTGAGAGAAAATCCAAATTTAACTCTAAATCGTATATTCGCAATAATCGTTGTGCGATGGGTGACCCATTTTGTGGTGCTTTTAGTCTATGCTACAGACGCCCTTTATGGTCTGTCCTTTTACGGGTGATATTTCATGTGCAAGGTGTTGTGTGTCTGCTCCTCCTCAAAGCAGATGTTGGTAATGGTCAGTCGAGACGCCGTTAATCCATACCCTCAATGAATTCTTCTGAGATATTTCTATGAATCTTCTCTTTCTAAGCTGATTGCCTGTATTGTCATTTTGAAAAATACTATATAAAATGTTACTACGAATTGTGAACCAATTATTACTAAAATCCCAATAACTCTCCGAAAGAAAATAATATTCCTGAAAACGTGATAGGAACTTCAATGAAGTAAGATGATGATAATGATTGAGTGGTGACCCTTGCGTAATTTCCTAGTAATACTATCGTGAGACTAGACCTAGCAATAAGTGAGCCCATTCTGTCATGAAATAAAGTTGTCACATATTTCGATTTTTAGGTAAATAAATGTAATAAATTAGTTAAGAACGTGAGTTTCGAAGTTATCGAGCGGTCAGTACAGTCACCTGTGAGGCGTTTTGTGAAGTAACTACATTCTCTGCTGTTTTTCTTGAATCAACGAGCAGTGAGAAATGACATCTGGGTGAGAGCTGAGGAACTTACCATACATACAATTGTATTCGAATTTTAACAAAAATCACAAAGGAAAAGGAGATAGTAAAATATAAGATATCAACCCCTTCTGATCCAGAAAATAATATTTGTAATTATGCACCAGTTATATAAGAGTGAAGGAGAACATAAGGGATATTTATATAATATTTAGATTATACTCTTGTAGAAATAAGACACAACAGTTTTCTGGATCATTTCTCCTAACGCGAAGAGATGACGCCACAAAATCCATAAACCTGAAGAGATCTGTACCCAAGAACAAAACTAATTAATTTCTTATCGTTCATTTATTTCATCATTTATAAAAAATATCCTATGTAAAGATTTGTATATGTTTTGACATCCATGCCTTCGACAATTATTCCCCCCGAACACCGTGTTTTCGATCCCTTCGCCCCTGGCACATCAATCTCTCCGTCATTCGCCGATATCCATAAACCATCCCATCTCGCCTCAACCACAACCCACCGATGGATGCGATGCTCTTCAACGGCGTCCGCCCGTGCGATTTGGAAGCTCTCAGCGTGTAATTGCTGTGTCGGCCGGACGCCTCCCCTCTGCCACCGATCATCGATCCCATCCCCTATTCCTCATCCTGATCTTAGCCTACTCTCCTTCCCTCTTTATCAAATTTTTCCACTGCTCTTTTCTCTCTCCTTCGTTCCGGAATTTTTCTTTCTCTTCCTCCCGCTTTTATCTCTTTTTTTTCGTCTCATTTTCCCGTTCTTCCTCGCTTTCATCCTCCTCGAGTCTGACCTTCAACCCCCTTCTTCGGGGAGGAACCCTTGACGCCCGCACCAACGCAGCCCCTGACAAATGAGGTTCCCTCTACATTTCCACTTCTACCCCATTCGAACCGATTTCCCAGCGTCCTCCGCGTCGAGGTGTGGGAGGGAGGGGGTTGGCGCTCTTGTTAAGTCCGAGGAAAGCGCGAGTCGTTCCCTGGAGTTAACTAACATGAGGGTGAGGGAAGGAGGGTGGCGTTTGAAACAAACGACGTACACTCTGCGTCAAGAGGGATGGTTTTGAAGGGAAGGGGGAGGAGGAGGGAACGGCCTCTATACGACTTGTAAGATGTGCTGTGGTTGTTGCAGGCGATGCCTCTACCCCTACTAGAGTCTCTGGAGATGAGGTCTGTCTGTGTGTGTGTGTGGCCACTCGGTGCGAATTGCATGGAGATGCTCTCGAGAGAACGGCGGCCTCTCGCCCACTCATATATTTGTGAAGCTCTTCACTTCCTCCCTGTATTTTGCCTCATCTTTATTAGAGTCTTTCATCTTTGGCTTTTTTGAACGAACTTGTTTCACCCTGATGAAACGGAAATGAAACTACGAAAGTGGTTTGAGTTTTAAAGAGATTTAGAAGAACGTGATAGTAACTATTCTGTAAAATTACTATATTATCAAGTATTACGTAGATTTATAAACTATCAATTAAAATAAGGATACATTTTACTGTAACAGACGAATAATAATATAATATAAATTAAATAATCGTGAAACATCATAAATTGAAAATCCATTAACAATTGAAAAGCAGTCCGGGAATTTAATTTTATTGTGTTTTAGGAAACTATATCTGCAAAAATTCTCTCGCATTTCTCTTATTTTCCAAATATTTGTCCAATGGCAATTGACCGCCTTGTCTGTTATTTTAATATTGCTAGGCTCACTTGCAATTGTTGTCATTTATTCAATGCATTTTATTTTCTTCTCCGTGTGTCATCTAGTCGCCTGAGGTTCCTCCAGCATTCTCGGCCCTTCATCAGGGAAGGAGATACAGATCTACCACCTATCCTTGTAATTTTCCTTCTCACACTAATTTCTTATTGTGTTTTGTGAATTCATCCGTTCAGTTCAATCCTGTTTGTTCACGTTGTATGTCGTCTCAATAAATAAATAAATAAATAAATAAATAAATTTATTGTCAAAAAACAGTACAAACTGCGTATGACCACGTGGAGGAAAAAAAACTAATTTACTCTCCGGAAGCAAGCAAGGGACCATCCCATCAATTCCGATCAAGGGCCCTAAGGCAGAGGCGGATTCAAAAATTTCAGCAAAA
>NNCF01140343.1:74301-89497 GCA_002313205.1 Laupala kohalensis
TATATAGTACTCATCACGTTCTTTGTCACAATCCCACATGATAATGTGCATGGGTGTGTCATCTTCCTTTCTGCAAACACATGCGGCATTGTCTTGCATTCCTCATCGCTCCTGAATGATCCATAAAATCCGAATGACGAGTGAACATCTCGCATCAGTGCTTGCGATTGGTCCGTTGCCAAAGAAAACTACCGTTATTGGCCAAGTTATTGTTAAATACTTTGATTCACGGCTCTGCTGATGAAATGTTGCCTGTCGACTCTATTGAATGGGAAGGTACAGTTAGTAAATGAAACTATGCAAACACAGAACATACAGAATATTCGAGGAAACCAAAAAAATATTGGTGATGTGAACAGTGGGTCAAACTCATTCCAGTGTATTACTTATGAAGCAAATTATCCCATTATCTATGAAGGGAAAAGGAAGGAGATAATGCGAGGATTGTTCCTCTGGAATTTATAATAATCGTTTCTTAAGTTTTAAAGACAAATACATCTTATCATCCCTAAGGAAACAATCCCCTATGAGGAGTTCTACGTGTCTATTTACCGAAGTATCGAATTAGAGAAGTTGAATGTAAAATAATCTGTACCATATATTTTATAATGTCTGAAGGTAATTTTTGAAAGTAATTTAGACAAACGTGAAGTTAAATAATGCTGAATTATTTGTTTGCATAATAAAACTCAAATACTTTTCATGTTCATTTTCTTTGTTCATCTATAAGCATATTTTCCTTTTTGCGTAGTTTAAATTTGAAAGCCCCGTAATTAGTTTAAGATTGCGAGTGATTCCTTACATTTTTATTAACTTTATATCCGTTATATGTATAATATATTATTAAATACTTCGTATTTTCATTCATATATTTCCTCCCAGGTAGCTCGAACAGAAAACTCAAGATCCATTGTTCGAAGCCCGCTCTAAATTTTTTAAATTAATTTTTACTGATATGATGTTACAGGGAACATTGACACTGATGTTCACACTTTTTATCACTTATTATAAACCAAATGTCCCTTTTGTTTCATTTTACGTCATTTGCCATCCTCGCAAAGCTCGATCGTCCGTGTATAATTTTTGTATAGATGTCTTTAAACAATTTTGTAATAATGTGTGTTTTGTATTTATTTTATTACATTTACTAATGTCGTATTTCAATTGATGGATAATTTTTGCGACTAATAAAGATGTGATATTTTCTTGAACTATTTTTTCAATTTTAAAAGGGTTTGATTTTCACATAGGTATTTACAACATATGGCAGGATTTAGGGTCCGTGAGTCTGATAAAGACCCTAAAATGCTACGTGGGCTGCTCTACCCTAGTATTAACTTTCAATGAACTGGTACAGTAATTAAAAATATAGATATTGTAGGATTTAGATTCAGTGGCTGGTAACTAATATCGATAAGGATAAAGGAAATGAATAAGCGTATTAAATAAAATTTATATTCTTGTCATTACTTTTTTTTAAATCCTCAGCTATTGTTATGTGTTCTTAAGTGACTGTTACGTGAACTGAGTACCGTTCGGAACCACGGAAAACCAACGGTTATGGCAAGCGCGCAGAGCATGAAAAAGAATGTACTGTTATGTTTACTGGAAAACTGTAATGGAGCAAGAAAATTCTGAGGCAGAATCAAATGAATTCATAGAGAGAATAGCTGAAGAGCAAATTCTATCAACGGACAGTTCAATGCATACCCATTCATATAAATCTATTTACCAATATATTTACCCATATCCGCATATGTGCATTCTTCATTTTGCTTCTTTTACATCAATAAAAATATAATTCAATATATTCATCGTATAACATAATTTTATAATTTAATTGAATCACAAGACAAGTAAAAAAATATAAAAACAGACTAAAAAATAAAAATGCAATGAATAAAATAAACATACAAAAATTATAAAAAATACAATATAATACTAATAAAACAATTGTTATTTTATTATTATTATCATTGAGTATGATTGATCGATCTCCTTCATCAATTACATCTCCCTCTTTTTTTTCTAACCATACTCTAAAACCTACCATGGAGGGAGGTAACGGATATTCTATTATCTCGCATTGTTTCAAAAGCTATAGTGTAATTTCTTGGTTTTCTGTCGAATCCCCCCTCAAGAAACAAATTTTTCTATCTATTTCAGTTTTCTACCTTCTTGCATCCCTTAAACTGTGCGTAGAATATTTATGTCTTAAACAATCCCCATTCTAGCTCGGGTTTTTCTCCGAGTTTCTTCCAGGTAGTGGCGAATTTTCCTTTGGCGGAAATGTCATTAATACTTTTGTTATTATGCATGTCGAATGACATATAATATATAAAAACAATTCATTTTTGAATAATAAATGGATAACAATACGTATTTATTAAATAATTTATTTTACAAATATTAAATCCGCCACTTCTCTTGAGCCCTTGATCGAAATTTATTGGATGGTCCTTTGCTTGTTTCCGGAGAGTAACTTTGTTTACTATCCCCAACGTATTTATACACTGTTGGAACTGCTTTTTTTAACGATACCAAGTTTATTTAAACTATGTGTGTGAATGTTTCGCATAGGTATGGATAGTTTTCAATAGATAACATGGATATGAAAACACATGAAATAGTAAGAAGTAATCGTTCGTTAGAGATCGTAATGAGTGACGTCACTGATGGTGTTTGCTGTTCGCCACTACATTGATATGCTGTTATCTCACATCAGCAGCCATGTCTCATTCCCCTATTGGCACAATTCTGCGACACACATTGGCATCGGATTCGTTATCAAGTCAAAACAGTTCACTACACTTCGGACCGCATTCGAGAATAAATTCCATTGGAGCATGACAAGAAATCATTTACACTCAAACCCCAACATAAACACACGAGAAATATTCTAAACCTAAGCCCTAATGTAAACACATGAAATTACCATAGTGATCCTCCACTAGACATACGTGATGGCAATATCAAACTAACAATAAAGCTACACAAATTATTAATGATTAATCTAGAGATGGCAAAGGAGCAATGTCGGTAATGGGACGTTTATAGTACCCGCTGTGTGTTTCAATAGTAACCACCCTGACTCGTTGGTTTTCGCCGGGATGTATTTCATGAACGATACCAAGACTCCATTGCAGGGTGTGAGTCATGTTAGATTTGAGAAAAACAACTGTCCCAACATCGATGTTGATTTGTGGATTTAACCACTTACCTCTACGTTGTAGAGTTTGTAGATACTCGTCCGACCATCTCTTCCAAGGTGGAGTTATTAAAATTGAAATTCTATTCCAGCGTGATTTGATTGAGATGCTATGAGCTGTTTGGGGGTCGGAAATGATACTGACTAATAGTCTACCTATAAGGAAATGACCTGGAGTTAATGGTTGTAACTGATCCGGTAGATCAGTGAGTAGTCCCAACGGACGGGAGTTGAGAATTCGGCAGAAGCCACTAGAGCAGGGTTCGGCACCTTATGACCCGAGGGTCACCGAGTGACCGTCTATTTGATAATTTCAAGTGACCCACTTTATTTCCGAAAATAAAGTATAATATATAAAAAAAAATTATAAAACATAAACATGAAAAAAACATTTTGAGAATTTATAAAATTGAAAATAGGTACTAAGAACAACATTTTAGTTCGTTTACCATGGATCTTACACACATAAGTGTTTATGTATATAAGATCCATGTCGAAAATATCTCTGATCCAAACGTCTCTTTAATACTCACATTTTGGTTGATTTTGACCCGCGGCCAAAAAAGGTTGCCGACCCCTGCCCTAGAGTGTAAAGTTCTTCAAAGGTAAACAACTGATTATTAGTTATTCGCTTGAGGTGAGTTTTTAAACTCTTATTGTTAGCTTCTCGGAGACCTCCGACGTGGGGTTGAAGTGCCATTGTATCAAAGATGAGGAATTAATTGCTGTTGAATAAATTGAGATTCAAAAAAATTGTTTTAAAATGCGGTTTGCGCCCTTGAAGTTGGTTCCATTATTGGAATGTAAATGTAGTGCAAAAGTCCGCAACGACAACAGAATCGCGAGAAAGATGCAAAAAATGCTTTAGTGGATAATTCAGAGACATTTTCACATTGTTAGCCACAATTCCTTTAACTTGTCTAACTTTATCAACAGAATATTAACGTGGGAATAATTTTCTTTACGTGATTCAAGACTTACGGCCTTATTACGAACGAAATCTTTTATATTTATATAAATTTCACAACATTTCAGCTTAATGTTGAAGTCGTCGTCGGGTGGTACAAATTATATATAACAAGAAACATTGCAACAGAACCGCTGAACATGAACTTACTACTATTTCAATTGAATTTATATATTAAAACAAATTATTAAAAGAAGTATTACATCATTCAAATGAAGGTTACGATTTTATACGAGAAAATAATCTTTTGACGATGATGCGAGAAAATAGGATATTTACAAAAATAAATATTTACAAAAAGTTATCCTTTAAAAATACAATTGTGTGTCTTGTTACAATGCATTTTGGGTATATTTCTCGATGTAGATGATTTTAATGTTTATGTCACTGCCGTCTATGTGTTATTAGTAAATGAACGTATTAGTCCAATAATCTTTTTGACTGAGAAAGGCTGGACGCCGAAACTGTTCGTGAGACAGTTTTATGCGTTTTCTTTTCTATTTTTCATTAACTTTAAAACTTTTTGTTTTACTGAAGACTGTAGTGTCGCTTTATTTTCAAAATTTCCGTAAATATGTNTTCCTGCGAACCGCGCGAGGAGAGGAATGAGGAAATTTCGCTTTTGGGAATCCGGGGAAGGCGTGGAACTGTCAGGAAAGCGAGGGAAACGTGTAAAGCAGGCGATGGAATCATTGTTCTCCGATATACGAACTCTCGATCGCAGAGTGCAAACTTTTAGCAGATACATCCTCCAATTGGACCATTTATATTTCTCTCTATTTCTTGTAACTATCTCACCCTTTTTAAGTGAGTTTGACTTTCTTTTCCCTGCTCCATATATACTAAGGAGACAAATGGCAGTTCAAGCTCTGTCTGTGGTGCGTTCTTTCGTCTCAGGGTAAATTGAGACTGACATGGATGCTCCTCAAGACGTCGTTGGAAGAATTTTGCTCAAGAGAAATGATCTGTCCCACGGAGTTGCAAGTCTTTGTTATCATAAACCACACCCAAGAATATATTTCTCGATTTATTCTTGGTTTTATTAATGGAACTGTTTTCCTCTAGATAACCTTGCATTGTACAAATATATATATTAGGGCTCACGTTCTTTAGTTTTGGTCTAAATTTTTAAAGACAAAAGAGTATTGAAGTGTGTTTTTTCTCTCCATTTGTAATACGAATACAACCAAAGTAAAATGTCGAGATATTCTCGTAAATATCACGAGTATATTATTGAAGGATATTTATATAAACCATAGAATAAGCAGACTACAATCATGAAACATTATTCAATCCAAACCCAAATATTTAGAGAGACAGATTGTGGATGTTTCTTTTTATGTGTACCAGAATACGCTACCTCCAATATTGTAACATCATGAATTTTTTTAGTTTATGCTATCCAAAAACAAACATTTTTATTTAACAGTATGTTGGTTTTAAAGGCTAAGGATGAAATGGAAATTATGTCAAAAAATAATGTAACATTTAACGTTCAGTGATAATCATGTAACGTTTTCGTGAAAAAAAATAAATTTAAACAAATTCTTACGTCACATAGACGTTATCAGTCAAACATTTCGGTTCATTTTAATGGATCGGGAGTATTTGGTAGATTATTTTTTAAAAAAGATTATGGTATTAAATTGGCATTGCGCACCATGTTTGACCATGATTTTCTTAATTTTTCTCGTATTATCGTAATACTATTGAGCAAATATGTTGATTTATTGTAGACTTTCTCTTTCTAGTTTCTCTCTGAAGTTCTTTGCTTCATGTTTTATTTCAACTGCTTTGTAGATATTTGGTTTGAGAGTTCTTTTAGATAGGCAGCTCTCTTAACAGTAAAGTCGTGCGGGTGGGCAAACGGAAAGGCGCGACGGAGAGAGTTGAAACAAAGCTACAGCAACATTAGTGACAACATGGGACACTCAAATTTGATTTTCAAATTACTCTTAAAAGCTATTTTATTTTTAATTCAGTTTTAGTCAAACATTTAGTTCACAAAGTGCATTATTACTTAATCTACTAAAATCCACTAACGAAAACGTCTATTGCATTTATGTGTATGGGTTTATTCTCCCAGTTCGTCATGGATGTCTCCGAGTTGCGCATTTGTTTGCGAAATTTTTACATTTTACTTGAAAGAAGTATCAACCACGTTTCTGTTGGCCAATAAGAGCGATTGACATTGGTTCAAAAGTTATGTGTGACATTAACATCTGACAGTAATCTTTTCCTCTTGTCAATAAGGTAAATGTACTTGTCTGATTTATAATTCTATTTTTGATGTAAAATGATGATCATGTTCTTTTTATGAAATAATTTTACTTGGTTCTATTGTAACTCGCCAAGTAATTCCAAAACAATTCGAAGACAATCTTCTTGTAAGACGATAGATATTATCCTTATTAAAACGCTTAGCACTTTTGTTCTCTTTTAATTTGATTCATGTTTGTTAAGTTCTATAATTTAACGAACTGTCATAGAGAAATTATAATATTTTCTTCATTTCTCGAATTTACATCTAGTTATTTGTCTGTTAAAGGTCGTTCAATTTTATGACAATAAAATAATAATGATAGACGTTAAGATATGTCCTATTCCATTATGTTTTCTCATATTGGTTTATCTGTTTGTTTCAGGTATGTTACATCCTTACTTCATAGCCTTTCCTAGATAAGAGTAGATAGGTCGTATAGGTGAGTGATATTTCTTTAGCTTCATGTGAAGTTTGGTAGCTCTTAGAAATCCTCTATCTCGAAATTTTTTCTTCTTCTTTAGATGAAAAGTGCATACATTGAAAAAAAATTCCATAACATTTGGTGAATAGTGGTGAAACTTCATCAGTATGAATGAACTGGCATCATAAATGCGCTTCATTGTGTGCAGTACGAACTGATGATTGCTATAACTATTGTAAAATGTATCTCTGGTAGTGAATTATCTGCCATATTATGACATTGTAAATGCGGTGCTATATCGACTTCACGTAGTAAGCATAACACGCTCTTAATCAGTTATATTGTATATGATGAAATTCAGTTTGAATTATATTCGTTGCACGTAGCAAATTATCTGTCATGTTATAATTCAAGAAAAGATAAAAATCTACTATTGCTGCGGTGATTTGGAATGGTTTGAGATCTTTGAGAACACGAAACAAAAAGAATGACTTTTTAAATTGAAAAGAAAAAAAAATGAGAAAAACTATTACACCCAAGTATGAAAATGAGTCACATTTTACATTCAACATGAAACACGTTAGCACTAATTCAGTCATATTGAAAACTGTATCAAATTTAAAATTTCTCAAGTTTTCCTATCTTCTCATTTTTGTAGCATCTCATCACCTTAACTATATTACTCTTATTTTATTTTGTTAGATATACAGTCAAATTTTGGATCTTCCCCTTTCTTTTACTCAATATTAACGTTATTGCATTGTCTGTTTTATTTATATTTATTTGTTTTTTAATTAGTACTATACTTTTCCTTAACGTCGTCTTTTCTTAAAATTGTCCATGGTTTTGTTAAACGCAAAAAGCTTTGTAATTTTCTTGACTTGGCTTAATATTAAACCAAAACACCAGCGTAAGTATTATTACAATTTCCACAAAATTATTTTAACGCGCGCATAGCTTTCATGATAAT
This sequence comes from Laupala kohalensis, assembly GCA_002313205.1. NCBI lineage: Eukaryota > Metazoa > Arthropoda > Insecta > Orthoptera > Trigonidiidae > Laupala > Laupala kohalensis. The sequence continues at coordinate 82,131 of NNCF01140343.1, forward strand.
GGAGACATGGTCATATGCTCAATTATATATCGGAAGAGCTGATGAAAAGAGTCATTTGAAAATAATATAAAGAAAGGTAAAAGAATCACCCGAGGATAATAACATCGATTGGTTTTGAAACAAAGTTACAAAAACATTAATAGGGGGCGAAAGAGTGCTTAATCTTCCTACTCCCAATTATAACACCATTTTGCATATTTTTTCTCTACCTCGACCAAACTTGTGAAATTCGGAGTTTGTAGCGCGACGAACCTCATGCATATTAACGCTCCCGTTTAATAGAGATGTTTTTAATTTGAACTCACCTCTGTTGGAGGTAGGCACCTCTGTTGCCACAGCTTTGTCTGGGGATTTCATTATCAGAGAGACGGGGTTCCCAGTGTAACGAATGGGGACCCTCATGGTTCTCACTTTCAGCCAACTATTAGTTGAATTCAGATAGTTTCAACCGCGATATGAAAGAGGAATTGTGAAACGCACTAAGTGACTATAAATGTAAATGTTTTCTGAATCAGTGGCAGATCTATTGTAGACCGTACTCAACAGGCGGATTAAACGAGGAGCATTTTTGTTAAAAATGGTTTTACAACACAAATTTCATAAATATTACCTTTAAATAAAATGCGTCAATCAATAATTAACAATTAACAATATGGTATTATGAATAACAATTATTTATTAATATGGTATTATTAATACAAATAACAATTATATTGTTAATATCAATAACAATTATAACTATTAACAATTATGAATCTGGTAACACTTTTACAAAGTATGACATTTATCAACTTCTATTTTCAATATCAACCTTATCAGTTTAGAGTTCACATCCAATAGGGGGGGGGGGGCTATATCCCCCCTAACCCCTCCATAGATCCGTCACTGCTCTGAATTATATCCTTTTATTTGAGATTAAATCTCTTTTTTTGTTATTATTTATAATTTTAACACAACACCTGTAATAGTCTGAAAATATAAGAAAGGAAACTGACAATTTTCCTCTCGGAGAACAATTATTTATAATTCAAAGCATTCTTCAAAATAAGGGTAACATTATTTTTGATAGATTTTAACAAAACTGCCATGGTACTTTATATTTTCAATCTATTTTTATTTGTTGCCATCGGTTCAGATTCACTAATACAATAACATTTGTATGTGAAATATTGGTCGCATATTGTTGCTATATCTCTTATCAATTGCTAATAGGCTGTGCAGGAAATTAAATTACTGTCTTGTTTGTACTGATGTATGTCTCATAATTTCTCTCACTAAATACAATTAAATAGATATATCCCTAGAGATTTCCAGTAGAGAATCTCCATACGAATGAACGGTACTGTGTAATGACTATTAAATTGTAAAAATTGTCCAAAATATCACGTTCTTCCAACAACAGAGCAAATTAAAATGTATTTGCATCGAGCGTATCGTGTATTGCGTTGTGAAATTTTGACAAAGCGCACTACCGTGCTTCATTGATAAATGGACTTAGTGAGATATTGAACCTACTTGTTACAAGAACTGTCGATTAAATGTATTTCTATGGTATTTCCCACTATAAGCTCTCACCATCAAAAACATATTTTGTTTTATAAAGAAATGAAATTATATTTGGATTATAGGCGTGTGTTTACATCGCGCTGTAAAATATATTCTTTCAGAATGGTAAATAGTGTTAAATGTGCAACACCAACTTGACAAAAATTCCTCTTTAACTGTAATTTCTGAGGATTACATCTCAAACTTAAAGAATTAAAATTATCTTCGAACTTGCCAATGTTTCGAGATACATAATATCACTATCAGGGCTTTTGACATATTGATGTGCTGCACTATCATAATGAGTAGTTTATATTGTATTATAAACACTTAAATTGTTCCCTTTCAATCCATTTCCCAAACCTTCGATAAAAATCGTAGTTAAAGTAACAAGAAGTTTAGAACGTGCGATTTTTATTAAAAAATATTCTGTATTCCTAGGCCAGGTGAATGCCCCCTCTCCGAAAATAAGAAAATGCAGATCTGCCCCTTATTTTGAGTACAAAAAGAGACATTCTCAAGTGATTAGTTTCGAAGGAAATTTCTTCTCCTTTCGCTCTCGTGTGGCGTTCGATCTTTAAATTCTTTAAAATTAGCGTCGCCGTCGTCCCCGTCGTCCCGCTTTCTAGGTCGTAGGCTCCGCTGCTGCTGCTGTGTGAACTCCTTTGCGACGCGCCAGTCGCCGCCAAGTGGCAGAGACCTACACTTTCAGAATAGACACGGTCATGCCCGGCACGGGGACCCAACTTGGCAATGAAAGTCGCTCCCGAAATTGTATACTCTTGGAATCGAATAGAACCTCACAATATCAGCTGGGCAGGGGAGAAGGCTTTCCTCAATTCTTCCCAATTCCATTTTTATAGAATGGATTTTTTTAACATGAGAGTTACCAAGCTGCTGAATATATTACATATATTTGTAACACGATACATGTTCATAATTCAAAACAAATGACCTTACGTGACAGATATGCATTTCTTATGATAAATAAAATGTTGAAAACATTTATCACTTTTATTTTGTTAGTAATAAGTTAATGATAAATATGATAACTGTTTTTAAAATAGTGTGTCGAGCCTGCAGATTGTAAATTACATAATTTGTTTACAATAAGATTGTTTCAAATTTTTCTTCCGAACGTAAAGAACTCTACTATCTCTTCTACATCTGCGTGACACATTTTAAAGCAAAATTTCTTATCGGAGAAGAAAGAAACGTGAATCTCGGAGAATATTTATGAATTTAAGCTCTAGAAAAAATTAAATTTAACTGAATAATATTTTTTTAAAGTATCGAGTTCTCAAAATTACCTTTTTGTTCCAGAGATATACCATTGCAATGAATATTTTCTCGACCAGGATGGGTGCGTGATCCCACCTTTTAACCACAATATTATTCAATTTTCAACTGTTTGAAAATAATAACATATTTGAGGCGTATTAATTTTTAAAGATAACCATCTAAAATATGCTATCCAATTTTCAAAACTTAAATTTGAATGATACGTATTTCACTGTATTTGTCTTTTGTTTATCATTTGCTATATCGTCGCTGACGAAGCAACATTTGTGAATTTTTTTTTCTTCTGGAAATTGTGTTATCTGTATCTCCATGGAAACATATGCATTTAGTATGTTTTCACGACGTAGTTCGTCGAAAGTCCAACAGATTAAGCTGATGTGGTCTTTTGTCACTAAACATAAGATCGCCTATTTCCACTAAATATAACTAAATGCAACTTAGTTCCACTAAATATAACTTCTTTTATTATCCCCCACGTGGTCATAAGCAGTTTGCAACTGTTTTTTTGAAAAAACATTTTATTTACTTACTTATTTATAATGATAAAACCAACGATGTTCAATAACGTTTTTCAGCTTTCATAAAAAGTTTGCTTTTTACCACATAGGCTCTGTTGTTTCTTATGTTACAATGGTTTCTATATAATTTAATATATTTTTTGTAACGCTGAAGATTCTACATTTTAGATTTTATGGAGAACAATTTTTCTTGTTATTTTTAATAGAATAGCGTTAAATAAAATAGAATTTTATTGATTTTTTGTTTTTTGCTTTTTTCACATGACGATTAAATTAAAACAAATTCAAAACGTGCGATTCATGAATCTCATTGTTTAAACATCTGCCATGACATGCCACTCTATTACATCATTCATATTAGCACACTGTATTTTTATTTCAAATAAATTTAATATAAAACGGTGTGAAATGATAAAATATATACCTCAGATTTATATATTAAAATCCTTTTGGCGACGTTCAGGCTACGAGACCTGCTCTTCTTCCACCCAATCGTTGGACTTGGGAAAGGGAATTGGGAAGGAGAAATGTTGGGTGGTTGAGTTGCCGGGGTACTTATGGTACCGAACCGACATTTGTCTGGAGTAGGTGAGGGAAACCCCCAGCTGAAAACCCCACCTAATTCGGCCGAGCAGGGTTTGAACCCTTTTGGAAGCGTAGACGCTACTACTGGATCACAGCAAATGAGAGTAATGTCCAAATATTTTAATTTTATGTCCACGTTCCACGAAATAAAAGGTAGTTTCTTTTGGGGTGACAATGTATCCCACTCGGTCGTGTTACAGATCACTACCTGTCAACTGAAGGGTTAAGCTGAAATATGACACATTCGTTGTGTTTAAGTTTTCCTGGACAAATGTACACAGTTTGACATTTTAATATTAATTGGTCCAATGATCTTGTCTAATTAAGGATCGTTCCAATTTTGTGGCTTCTTTCATTTCGGTTGGTCATTCGATGGGAAGGTTGATGAGAGGCGATGAGCGATTTCATCGTAGGTGATATCATGGTGGAAGCTTTATGAGATACACGTCTAGGTATCAAACTGCCATAAACTAATAGTCGTTAGACCCTGTATGCAGACACGAGCTTTGACTTCAGCAGCTGATGAATATTGTCCTAATTTTTACACATTTCTATATGGATGGAGTTACAATAATAAAATCCTAGCAATCCATTATCTGCGTCTTCCTCATACTACGACTCTCACACATCTTTGTCACTTTATTTCGAGTGGAAGTCTTGGAAAATATGAGGATTGATGGACGCCCGGACTGCACCGTGATGAATCTTCGGCATTTTCTACACGATGATAGATCTAGTGTTTTTTCTCCGAAGTGAGGGATGCATAGTTTGAGAAGGACGTCGCCATAAATGTCAAAACTATGTTTACGTTTCATGTGAAAAATGAGCTCTTTTAAAATCAAAGACCTACGTCCTCAATGCTGAACGACTCCTGAACTTATTTATAAAAAGTAAGGAAATGCAAAGTTTTCTACTCCATCCTTCTCTCTGTTATAAAATTTATTTCGTGACATGCCGAGATCCAGGGCACTATGTCTTCTACAGGGAGACGAGATATTTGGGAAGGATAAATGTTGGGTTTGCGAATAATCTGAAGGGAGTGAACTAATATTTTCTCTGGTGTAGGTGAGGAAAATTTTACCTGGAAATCTCGTACAGCTCGACCGACAGGTGAATCGCATTCCACACTCTAAGACTCATCAGTACATGTGGAGTGATGGTGTCATTATTACCACATCACTGTCAATTAATATAATAATTTAAAAAGTTTTTTTTATTTTGGCATTAAGTTTTACTTTCCAGATGGAGGTGGATGCAAAGTAATATAACTTTTTTTCACACTCGTGTTTGAAAGTAACTCGTCAAAAAATTTGGACCGCGTAACACGTTTAGTACTCATAGTGTAAATATGAAAAGAACTGATTGCGTCTCAATTATCGAGTGCACTTTTAAAATAATTTACTTTTTTATTCTTCTTCCAATTAAAAGAAGTTCCTATTTCCCCCTCTTCAGAGTTCTCAAAGTGAAATCGACTGCTGTGTGGACCTCTCGACATCATTAACGTCGACCATGCAATGATTCCTAACCCCTGCAAATGCACAAATAGGATTACTTACAGCTATATGCGAGATTGGTTACCCTAGGATAGCTTATTCTCTGAGCAATTGCATTGCGATACTTGTATACTTCTACTAGTATTTATATTTACTCTATTCTTTCGTGGTTACACACTTCAATTAGATTTGGCTTCATTTGAGATTATTTAATTTTTCCTATACTCCCTGAAGATTTTTTTAAAAAGCACATTGCAAGATCTTACATTATAAACAAATAGAAGTTCCCAAAACCGGACTCCTCCCCCTAAAGCGGACCCCCGTTCACCTTGCACTGCATTCTCCTTAACTCAAGTGAGATCATTTGTGAAGAATAGATTAGGTCTTTTCTACTCTCTAGCGGAGAGTATATTTCGCCCGCTTCAATAGTGTTATAAGTACTCCCTCATGTGTTTTGACCATGGAAAATATTTTTATACTTTTCGTTATTTCTCGAAAATTTTGGCAGATAAGCATCTTCACCTATGTATATTCTTAAATGGTACGGTACAATGTTAATTTTTATCTTCAACCCGTTTTATTTAGATGTTTGGTAAAAAAAAAGAAAAACATTGAGTTAACAAAAGTTAGGCTATGGTAGCGCAAACCGGACTCTCTTCATTTTCAACAGGACCCCTTATAAACAACGTTCCCTTGTAAATTGTAAATGCTTTTGATGCCCATTTCTATGTATTATTACAGAAATAATCTTGTCAGTCTATCTATCTNAATCTATACCGTCTGATCTGTATTGTTTTTTTTTAAATTAAGGTGAAATTGTCTGATTCGGTCCAGAAGAGACTGTGAGTGATTTTAAATTTTTACCTGTCAGTCGTTAACCGTAAATATCGCGTTTTTTTGTGAAAAATCGTGGAAGATAGCAGTTCATTATGTGTGTAGTAGGGGTGTAGTAGGTTGGGGGAGGGTGTAGGTAAATGGGACTTTTTTTGTGATGTCAACGTGTGGAACTACTTGAATTATAGTCTTCTCAGACGTGATACCCGTTGGAATAAGTGTAAGGGACTTCTCGGAACTCAACTCCAGGCCGGTCAAAGACCAAAGATTACTCCTAGAAATATCTTAAATTGCGGTAAACCTTACCGCCAGGTAACAGATAAATTGTTATGTTAAATGAAAATGGGAGACGGGACCGAGATACGAACTCGGGAGTTTGAGCTTAGTGCGCTCATGCGCTTACCAACTGCGCCATCCCGTTCGAACCAGAATTGGAAAATACGACCCAAAACAAAGTACTTCCTAAGGGAGTCGCCTCATATGAGGAGCGTAGTCTCTACGAGGCCACCTCAGAGGTCTTTGAGTCTCGCAAGATGAATGTTAATAGAAAACTGGCTCGGGTGACGAATGGGATGGCTCAGTTGGTAAGCGCATGAGCACGTTAAGCTCAAGATTCCGAGTTCGAATCTCGGTCCCGTCTCCCATTTTCATTTAACATAACATAATTTATCAAAGATTACTCACCTTCGAAGCACCGTCACACATTACTGGAACTTTTATTATTTCAAGTTGAAAGTTTTTTGAAATCTACATATAGTTGCAACGAAAGCTAGTCCAAACACGATCCAAATGATTCATATCCAATGTCTAAAAATCGGTCAAGTCTAATGACATAATTTATGAAGGGTTCCGTAAATGTGATTTCTTTCTTACTCGTTTCCGTCGCATTTTGGTCTCGCTTGGATCGTTAGATCTTTCGGTAGATTTCAAAATAATTTGAAACTGAAATAAAAAGTGCTCCAGTACTGTGGGAGAGTACCCAATGGATGAGTCATTGTCGTTCACCGACCTTCCTTGGCGAGAGGGTTGGAAGGATGAGTTTCGAGAAACCCCTTAATCCTCTGGATATCACGTCTGAGTGGAAGGACTA
>NNCF01140346.1:0-18273 GCA_002313205.1 Laupala kohalensis
ATAAACACCTACTATCAATCACCGGTTTTAATGCGTTTAACTATAATATTGAATTTTTATTAGTTATTAAATGATGCTAATTATTAATGAAATGATTTTGTTGCTATAAACTTTATTATAGGTTAATTCTGTAACTAGAAAGTAATAGCTTGTTAAATATGTACTCCTGTCACTAATGTAACAAGGAGCCTCTCTAAGGGCTCTAATGATCCAGATGTTGGCGAGCCCTAAAACCCAAATTTATCAAGCTAGCCTCTCCTTCGGTTTGTCCAGTTAGTTGTTTGCTTCTCTATATCGCATATCACGTTTTCAATAATGTAGTCAAATGTTGGTAAAGACAATCCCGTATGTTCCTCGTTCATCCATACAACAGGAAAACAATGATGGAACATTCCAAATACATCTCGTCGCAAACACACTACATTCACCCACTCACTCCTTCACTGTTATTTTTTTTTCAAGATAAGATCAGGCGATTTTCGATAGCGTATTTTTTTCATCTGATCACGCCCCCCCCTTGCGTATTACCCGCTCGTAGAACGCGCCGCGTACCAATGCTTGCGCAAACTCGACGAAAAGAAAACTCGACGAATTGAAATCAACACAACCTTAACTCGACTAACAAAAAAACACATATAGTAGTATTGTACTAAATAAAATTCCAAGATACTTCGTCAAACAAGCAACAAAACAACTTCCAAGGAACAGTAGTTAAAATAAATATTTACATTAGTGTCAGTAACTTCGTAAAAATCATGTCACTATTTTCCTACAGAAGTAAATACGAATTTCTATATCCAGATATCATGTTAATGAATATTACGTTAAATCTTAGAGAAAAAAGTATTTCGTGACCTTTCTTTCCATTCAGGTAACATAACCTCAAATTATCAAGAACAAAACTCTCCCACAAGATAACAGTTTTTACCATATGAAATCATATTTGAAAAATATTACCCTTATAAAAGTCCTAAAGTAATTTTAAGATCATATTGTGTCATTATTTACAAAGAGAATTTAAGGGTTCACACAAGTCTTATTAGGTTGTGAGTATATTTTATTTTGAATAAATATAATATCAAAAATTTTGATGTTGAAAATATTCTTGTCTTTATGCGGTACTTAACAGAAAAGAAGACAGATAACAAAAGTAACATGACGGAACTAATGTCAAAAGTGTAATTACATGTCCTAAAGAAAGTCATTGTTAATTTAATTAGAAAATCGTAGTTAATTATTTTTATTCATAGTACCATAAATCCTTTTAAGACAATTTTATATTATTATTGTACAGCGGAGACAGTTGCAACTACTCTCTAGGTTGTAATCATTTCGTTCTACAGCTCTTGAAGAAATAAACTGTAAATACGTTTTACATGTAACAATGTTTATTAGTATTTCGTACGTACAAGGTAAAATAAAAATTGTGTGTATCATTTAACGGGAGCTATTTTTCGAAGTGTTTTATTACAAAATGACTTCGCAATTTACTTTCACAAGGAAAAATAAACTATTTATTATCAGCATAATGCATCATTTCATTTTTACTCCCTAGCACAGACTTTATTCTTTGCAGATCATTTCACACTTCTTCAAAACATTTTATTGTCTAATCCTTCTAAAAAAATCCAAATCAAATAAACATTGATTCTTACAAGAGTTTTACTTTCCTTGGATATCTTATAAATCTGAGATATGAGCTATTAAAAGAAAAATTTTTGATGGTTTTTTACACAATCTTAAATGAACGAGTTATTATAGGGTAAGTGGTTTGTAAAGAAAACGTTTAGATAAGCTAATTATCCTTTTGGAATACCATATGAAAATTCAAGCAAAACTAAGAAAACGGATCCAAACAATGGTTACAATGGTAAGAAAACAACAACCAGAATATCAGGTGGTAATTAATGTAAGAGAATGTATCAAGGTGACAACAAACACCAAAAATTGTTCCCGCAATAAATGGAAATAAGTAGATTCAACCAAGTAAATAAAACATTTGAAATAATGACTAAACTTCGGATATGAACGAGGTGATTTTATTTTAAATTTCAAGGTTTTAAATGCTTTAAGGAGGGTACTTAGATTGACAGAAGGAATAAATTAATATAAAAAAAAGAAAAGTGACCAATGAAGCAATACCGTATTGTCTTCTGTGTGCTGCGGGGTACGGTGGCCTCGCCTACCTCTTCCTATTCCACACAGCATGCCAAAGGTTAACAATCAAGTCCTAAAATCGAATGAATTGTTTTATCGATTGCAATCAATTCTACGAATTCAGATGAAGGGCACATCATTCGAACGTAAACTTGCAAGATTCTGCTGACACGAGTAAAACGTCCACGTGTCCACTGCGAGAGAAAGAGTCGATAAACTCGCAATGCTGACATTAGCTCCTCGTCAGTCACATGGTCTACAGGTCTTTCTCTCATCGGAATTTTTTGCTGCCAGTAATCAAAAACTATCTGCCCCAACAAGTAGTCTGGATACACTCTGGGAGAAAAAAATAATATTTCTACATTAATTAATTGTCTATAGCTGTTGCTTGTTTTTTTGTTTTTTTTGTATCCACTAACGTAAATGAACTTTGTGCGGGACTCAAACAAACATAATTTACGTTTTCCTGTTTCAATTATTTTATGTTTACTTTCCAATGTCATTTGTAGTCTGAGGAAAAATTGTGCGAAGCGGAACTACCACAATACTCTAACATGATTCAGGAATGCATAGATAAAGCAAAGTGTCCTTTAGGAAAGAGATGCAGATCGAAGATGGTTTGTTGAAGGAGAAACCTATGGAAGAGATTGTTACAAATGACTGAGCTAGTTGCGATCATGAAATCTGTAAAGAAACTCATCAGTTTATCCAATGTGCTGCGAAGCCTGTACCAATGCTTACCAACGTGCTATTTGAAATACTGGATTACAAGGATGCAAATCGTAAAAAAATCATTTTCTAGTGTTAACTCATGATTAAATGAAAATTATATGGATTTAAAAAATTTATCTTCATTTTTAGAATAATTTTTCTATTTTTTACTTCTCTTATTTTTCTCCCTATTTTCTGAATATTTTTTATTGTCTACTCTTCTTAATAATAGCCCAAAATATTTATAAAAAACGACATTATTCTTTTGACATATTATATTAACTGAGACTTTTTATATTTTGTAGAAGGTATTTGTATCATTAACTAATTTATTTCTTGTTAAATGTTTTATAATTCAGTTGCATTGTAATAATTTTAACAAAAAAGATTTCGGAAAAAACGTAATTCTTCTTGAAGTTCGCGAGTCGTTGTCCATTCGTACCGATTTCATGAGAAAATGTTTCATCATCCCCATAACCTTAATACTCGTGTTAGTCTTTTTATATGAAATTTTTATTTTTCTTTATAAAAGAGAGGGGGGCTGTTCCTCATTATACCACTGTTTGTAAATATAAATCAAAGCAAGCAAAAAAATAAAATTTCAAAAATAAAGTTAGCATAATTTTTAGGAATAAGATTTACGTATTATTCAAATTATTTTCATTACTTTTGTGAAAATTTAGATGTTTGGAGTAAAATGCCACCAAATGATAATGCGGTGGAAGATGTGTTAACTTACAACTTTGACTACTATTCGAAAAGCTTAGCAAGATTCCTTTGTCTGGAATGGAGATTTTCATTGTAATAATTCCAATTGAGGTTGTCTTGAAAACGAAGATTAAAGATTTTGGTATTTTAACCGCTATTATTTCGCTTCCGTTCGTCGCAAGAGATTTTGCCAACGATCGCGAAAAAACATTGATTATGTTTTCTTCGTGTTTACTATGAAACGCATTGAATGACTCCATGACGAGAGGTTGCATAGAACAAATTGAGAATACACATGTCTACGCAAAAAGCAGAGTTATCAGGAAAGAACACCATTTCGCAATCAGGAGTAGACGATAACATACCGTTTAATTTTAAAAAAAGTGATAGATTCATAAATAACCTTCCCTTTATTCGTATTTTATATACTTTATTACCTTTTATATTACATTTTAAACCTACAGATACAAACAATACTCATCCGTTTGTAAACATTTCATCGTACATTTCATCGATAAGTTTAAAACTTATCGAGTAGAAAAATATTATGACGCGTGTAATCATATTGATGGTACGTTTCTATAGTTTTACGGTAATTATTTCTTTAAGAGTAATATTCTAAGATGAGTTAGGAAAAGTAATGAAGGGGAAAAAATTAATTTCTTGACTCGACTATTGTAGTTTTAATGTTTTCCAGTTAATTCAACATTTACTGAAATTCACTCTCCTCTTGAGTCAAACTTGTTCAACATGATTGTCATGAGAGGTGTAATTTTCCTGTGTATCTTAAAAATGGTAGAAATGTGCGGCCCATTCTATTGTGCGAGACATCCCAGAGATAGATTATGCTCGAAAGTAAGTAGTTATTTGAAAGTAAATAGAATAATACTTGAATGCGGTGTTTTTTAAAACGATTGATGTTATTCAGTCTACATTTCCTTCTGTACATCATTCATTTAGTATCAGGGAAATTTCATACAAATCATCCAACGTGATATCTCTATTTCTCTATGTTGGAGGGCAACTTCCTCAACAGAACTACGCATTTAGCTGCAGAAAAAGTCAAAAGTCATGCTGAAGTCTTATATCTTAATTGTTTTAGGCACAATACACATATCTTATAAAGTGTTTAAGAATGCCCAGTTACTATTAATGACCTTCTGAATATACATTATTGTCCTTTATCATTTTTGACAATTCTTATGTCATATAGCGTATCAGTTCTAACATAACTTTTCCCGTAAAAATATTTTGCTAAAACTTCTCAGATATCTCCAATATATAATTCACTAAATACATTCTTCCGTGAACCCCGGGGTTCAGTGATCCTCGATTTCAAAAATATTTGAAGCTGCATCAGTTCGAAACTTGCAACATTGTTAATGCGCTGGATACTATTGTCGGAATCACTATCTACAGTGTTGCGTCGGTTTTCTACTTTCAATTAAAGCCTGGGTTTAATTAAAGTTTCAAATTATTTATATCTTCAAGATTTTTGGAAAGAAAATTATTCAAAATTTTCCTGAAAGATAAAAACCTATTAGGCAAAGAGTTGTTGACGATTAATATCAGCCTCATTATTAGTGTTGTGTTCGTCAACTAGAATATTTCTTCTAAAACAAAGGTGAGCGTTAATAATTCTTTCTATACAAACCAACTACTTCATAAATATATATGTCAGGGAGGAATACAATTTAATTTACTAAGTGCAAGATATTGCTAATTGTAATGTAAGAAAATTACGTACAATGAACAGTATTGTAATTTGTTCTTTTCAATTTTTAGTCCGATGAAAAATGGTGCGAAACGAAACAACCACAATACTCTAACATGATTCAGGAATGGATAGATAAAGGAAAAATATCCTTTAAGGAAGAGATGAAAATCGATGACAGTTTCTTGAAGGAGAAATCTCTGGAAGAGATTGTGACAAACGACTGCGCTAGCTGTGATCCTGAATTCCGAGACGCTACTCATGAGTATATCAAATGTGTTGCGAAAGCTGTACCAGAACTTTCCAACAAGCTATTTGAAAAATTCGACCCTAATGGTTTGTACCGTAAGAAACGTGGGTTGATGTAAACGTAAAATAAAAAGATGAATAATAAATCTAACCTCAAATGTTAAATGTTTGTCTTTTCTATTTTATTGTCATATTCTTGTTACGTTTTTTCCCATTGCGTTTTTAAAACATATTTATTGTTTAATCCACTAAATCATTCTTATTGTGTGTCACTTTACGTATTTTTTTATCTCATCTTCTCCATTTCATGTCTGTATATGACTTGGCTTTTTCCGAATATTTTCGTTGGTGTCCAATGAAGTCATCTTCTACATTATTAGCAACCATCAATTATTTATAACATTCGTCGTATTTTTGATAGTGATGGTACTTTAAACATTAAATGACGGTGATTCTGCATTACCATATTATAACCCAAGGAGTATATGAGTACTCTCTCAGAGAGTATAATCATTCTATTGATCAATCTTCTTATTGATATTTCTGTGCTTAGGTTTGATGACAAGACTTGCGGAAACATACACTCTATTCCATTACTTAGTTAGTCATATATCAGAGTATTTTTACATTACGTGGAACTTTGCAACGTATACGTTAGGTTGATGATGCTAACCGCTTTACGTAATAGTACGCGTGCGCATACGAAACCCACACATTTTGCACAGTGAACATTAGAATCAAGTCATATTTACAAAGTTTAAAAATAAGCCAACTACTTCTATTCATACGTAGATAAGTAAACTGTACTGTAAATACACTACAACGTGCACATACGGAACACACAAACAAGAAATCTTTCGCATACCGTTTCAGATACTACCTTAACCTCAAATCCAGTCCAGATTCCGCCTCGACCTCACTATCTAGAGTAAAACAAACATCATACAAAAACAGTGGCGTTGTCGCGTACTACGCTAGGAGAGTTATTGTACCACTGCGTGTGTACAAGTAAATTGCGTATGGATAGAGTATACGACAGCTCACAGATACGCCATGCCAAATCTCTATATTGTAAAAAAAAATGTTTTTTTTATTTCATAGCAGCAAAAGGCGCATTCTAGAGCGCCAATTACGATAATGACCAAACGTGCGTCTTTGCGGATGATTGTCGAGAGACCCGAAAAGTAGATCGAGAAAAGGGAAAGTAATAGAGTTCGTGTTTGTTCGGAAAGGGGGTTGATGATCAACGCAAGTTATCGAGGGTTTGGGCACAAAAAAACAATGATGCCAAACTCGCGTATTGTTTCTGAGCCACCAAAATACTAGAAGAAAAACCGCACACACCGAATTTTAGTTTTCAAATCTTCATTTTTTTTATTTTATCATTGTAAGTAGTTTGTATGTTGTAGGTATAGTTTACCCCAATATCTATGTTGCGTGAGTTTTATTGAGTTTGTCAATTAGAATAATATCTGGTCTGTTGTGATGGATTGTCTTGACGGTGTGGATTGAACTATCAAAAACAAATTCTACCTGCTGTTCTCTAAAATGGATTTCGAAAAGTACTTGTAGTACGGGACACTGTCTTCTATTAGTCCATACTTTACAAACAGACCCTGATGAATNAATACTTTACAAAGAGACCCTGATGAATAATATTAGCAGCCTGATTCTGTTTTGGGAGTAATCTCTTTGTGCTATTAGAGCGTATCCTCCTGTGATGTGTTTTATAGTTTCTGGTTTAATTTTGCCTCTCCTATATTTGTCATCTGCTATGTCAGTACTTTGCAATACAAATTTTTTATAGTTTTTGTACTCATTACTTAGTCTTGAATTGCCATGAGAAATCCCTTCCTTTCCGAATATCGAATTTCCTGGCTATTGTAAGCTAGGTGTTCGACTAAGTCTTGTCAACATGAGGCTCATCTAGATCAGAAGGATGTCTACCATGAAGTGGTTCAGATTTCTCTCGGCTAACCCTCTGACTAATAGCAACGTTAATTTCCTTTGGTTGAGGAGAGAGGTCGGCTAAATTTAAAGGATTATATTTCATGTCAGCTGCACATACGGTTTTGTAAAACATAGATTTATTCTTCCTCTGGCGATAGAACTCCCCAGGTTGTAAAATTTGTAAAATTTAGTTTCTTCTTTCCTCTGGTGAAAAAAAAAGACCTGGGCTGCTTTATTTGTAAACTGTGTAAATTCATCAAAGGGATAGTGCACCTTCCTTTTTCCTTGCGAGGAAGACTGTGCCTTTTTACATGTGAGCTTCTGAGGTATGACATATTCCTCTTCATTTGGTACTGACTTTTCGGTGGAAGTTTTCTATATCTGTTTGTGCTCATGAAACTATTCCAAATGAATACGTGAGGATAGAAATGGCAAATGACTTAATTGCTTTAGTTGAATTACAGTAATTTTATTTTATGGAATGCATTAACTTAATAATAATAATATTATTATTGACATTATTATTATTATTAAATCTAATGATTCAGTAAATGCGGCCACCCGTATGTGTATTTACATAAGGAATCTAAGGAAAACAATAATACAATTTACAATGAACTCTACAAAAAAGAAAAAATGTAAATTTTACATCACATTCCTTCTTTCTCACAACAATCTGAAGATGTGAAGATAAAGTATTTAGAAGCATTTGAGATTTTTATACCATCAATATTGTTTGGTTTTATTTCTTTTTTTTATTCCGTAACTATTTTCGTCTCATTTAATAGTTTTTTAGGATAGTGTTCTTCATTAAATGTATTTTATCTCAGTTATTGAATTATAATAATACTGTCTGATTACCCGGCGATGTGAGGAATTTTTTTTTACACTAACCTTCTTTTTATCAGAAAAGATCTACATCGTAAAATTAAAATACTTTTATATATTTGTTTTTTATAACTTTATAGCATCCTATTTTTTTCAAATTCCTAATAATAAAAAATTAATACAAAAAATGACAGTATACACTAAATTATATCGCGTAAATCAAATTTTCACATCCGTGGAATGGCGAGGCTCCAACATTTAATAAAAAATCTTGTAAAATCTAAAGAAATTTTACATTTTAAAAATTTCTCTTAACATTTCCAAATGTAAAAAAAAAACATTATATTTTATGAGTAGTTTTATTCATCTCAAATTAATCTCTTAAATTGTGTTATTTTAACACTTCTCTTTTAATAACGATAACTTAGTAGATAGACTCACGCTAACCCTGATTTGTTTTGTAGGACTTCTTGTGGTAAAATTTATCGCCATTCGTATGTTGTAAGCTACCTTAAACCGTTTAGACAGAGCATGCTAATACAATTCGATTTTATCGATATTTTGAACCCATAACAATTTATATTTGTTTATCACTCATTTAAAAAACTAAATAAGCGTATGTTTGTCCCGGTCATGTAAACTATCTCGTTCCCAAATTTCATCACGATCGGTTCAGTGGTTCAGTCGTTATCAGGTAGCAAGGAGACAGACTCGCTTCCGCGTTATGCATTTATATTAGTATGGCTTTGCGTCTATGTTTTCGTTGCTTCAATATAGTTACGTTTATATCTCTATTATTTGTTTATATGGATTGGGAGATGATATCATTCTCTTGTGATCGCTCCTTCATAATCGTGTGAACGACTTCTCCTTCTCCGTGGCACCCAACTATATCAACTAGTACTCGTGGGCACGAAGGCGCATATACGGTTACAATATATAAACGTATGTTTCCGCGGTCGGAGTCAGTGTAAACTTGTGTTTCTGGTACTCTGCCAAGCAGAATACGACTCTGGCATTGCCATGAAGAATGCTACAAATTAAGGCCGAAACATCGGTAGTTTTATCTACGAAAAGGCGGATTGTTCGGAACAAACATGTTTATACAGATACAATATATTTACTTTCTCATACGCCTTTGTTATAGTCTCTTTTTATTATGTATTCCTACATGTTATCATACAAGGAGCCTTCTCTTTTCTGCAAAACACTTGTCTGTTACATTCCGCAGTAGTGTTCTGCCAATAGCGATCTATTAAGGTATGCGTTAGAGCGACTAAGCTTAAGTACCCAAAACAATGATTTAAAGAACAGTTTGATCTATTCTCTATCCAGTGGCAAAGAATTTTCATACCCTTACGCAATAAAAGTTTTATTTAATTCTTTCAATTACAACGGGCTTATAAGGAGAAACATTCGCGGGCTTATGTTTTCTGATAATCTTAGAAAATTACCGGCTTGACATTGAAAAAACCTACTAAAACATAGCAAATGTAAATAGATACTTAATGACGAACAAATTTACATACCTCACGGGGCATTTAAAAGAATATATCACCAAAAACTCGCGACTGAAAACAATGCGACGGTTTGTCAAAGAAAGAGTCAAAGGACAGTCTAAATTATTTATCAAGTTTTAAAATAATAATAACATAATTAAATTCATTTTAATTGATGGAAGGACTACTAATAAATTTGAACCATTTACAGCCACTTTCGTAGATATAGTTCCTCAATTATTTTTAAAATTTTCCATTCAAAAGAAAAGAGAACACGTACAAATTATTCAAAAATTTCATAATTATTTTTGTTTCTTTTTTTGTTATATTTATTCCGAAAGTTTGATTCAAGAAACTCAAGATGAAAGGGAATAAAACTTTCCTTTTTGTGCAAGGGAAAAGAACTGAAGAATCTGACAACTGTATTATCTATGGATTATAAGAATTTAGTCGTATTGATTTGTTAAAATTCAAAATTTTAAGTATCAGCTTAAACAAACATTTTCAGGTTGGATATTGGGGGAATTATTAACTCCTAAATTCCAGGTACCGAATGATGCTAGAAAGTTTTAATCTACAGTCAGGAAAAATATAAAGGTCACAGAAAGTGCATCACAAAAATATATTTTTAACGTCTATTTACCGAATGTTCGGTGAAAAAAATAAATTGGGAATAAGGAAGTAAATAAGAAAAAAAATATAGAGCATTAGGAGTATGGTTTTCTCTTTCCATTTTCTCTTAATTCTATTTTCACTATTTCACGAAAATTTCTTATTACATTCTTCCTATTTTCAGTATTTCTCGAAAACTTTACAAAATTATTATTCCACTTCTTTGGAATAAGGAAGATAAAAAAGCACGTAAAAGGACCTTCAAGGGCGGGATATGATTCTGAACCAATTAGAGCATTAAGATGGGCCATTGGCAGATTTTCAATTTGGGAAACTCTCACTCTTTTATCCGGCTAAATGTTAATTTACCCCATCCCCTTATCATAAATGAGAAGGAAAATATTTTAGTACATTTCGCAATAGAGATATTTTCATCGTAGAAGAACAATAACTAAGAATAAGAGATCCTTTTGAATATTTTTCAATCATTTAAACCAATTTAAATTACCTTAAGTTCTGGTATTTTAACATCTTCTGAAAGAGATGACATTACAAACTTGAAATAGTTTTTATATAATCCTTAGGTAATACTATCCATGTAATAACAAGGCATATTATGTGTAGTAGCTTGTAAATGCGACAATTTGGTATTCAAAAGAAAAAAGAAAATATTGAAATAATTTACAAATTTGTACGTCACAAAAGAAATCTAAACTTTCTTTTGTAACTTTCATTTTACAACTAAAGAGATTACTTTATCAATAACCTTTCCGTGAGGTTGAACTGTTGAGTTATAGATTACGAATACATGACAGAATATATATACAGAAAAGTTAAATATCGTCTTAACAGACAACGTATTCTTCAAATTAATTGGACCATTCCGCGGAACAATTTTTCTTTCTTTCAGCATATATAACTGACTTTTTAAGAACGTACATACATTAGATGTAATATGTATGCATGTTCTTACATTAATTTTTCAAAGTTTGTGTAAGTTCTTAATATTCATTCTTTTCGTCATCTTTATGTATGTATGTAAAAATTTATTACGCTAGCTACACTAGCTCAACTAAGCATTCAACCAAATAAGAGAAGAAGGGACTTATTATCAGAAGAATTCTCACATACCTTATCATCAGATCTAGAAATCTCACAGATACCATCTACTTCACATCTTCAAACTGTGGCAACCAATCTGCTCTTCTGTGTCGCCAGTGGAAAGATTTGCCAAAGCAAGGCAAGATTGATCTCCCATCAAAGAAACATCTTATGCAAACCCAGAAGCTGATTAGACCAGAGTTGACTAGATCATGTAGGTATTAAGGCTACATAAAGTTCAATAATATCTCATTAGCTTGTTTATTCATGGAAACCCAATAAAAGTGTAGGCACCTTTTGAAGAAAAAAAAACCAGATTAACCGTCTAAACAGGTAAACGGTCAGGATCACTGTTACGACCATACCGGTGAAATGCGGTTATTCTGTATTTATAAAACAGATTTTGCAGGCGACTCTATTTCAAGTCTTGTTGATTTTGTATTAAATAAATATGTCTTAGGCAATTATTGGTAGCACCATTTCTTGGGACATCGTCTGTGGCAAACTTAAATTTTCTACCATCTTCAGCTCTCCCCAATTCCCCCACGTCTCAGAGAATGTGTCGCCTCTATAACGGACACAGACTCCTAATCCTTTTTTTAAAACACTTTCTATAACGTACAGAAAGGTGGAAATATAGATTCAATCATAGCAACGTTCTCCATTGTATCTTAGTCGCATCTATTTCTTCTTTAGTTCCGACAACGATCTCTTCACTCTCAGTCTCCAGAATATTAAGGTAATTCCAAAAATTTAACATATCGATTTCATAATTATAAGAAGTTTACGAGTAGAATACAAAATGGGTGAATTCTATAATTTTCAAAGATATACTCTTTTTTCCTATGATATTAGTTATGTTCAAAGAAACCAGCTTTTTATTCTGTTTTTGGATAGTACAATTACAAAATTTAAACGTAAATGTATGAAGATTTCTTTCTGATTTATTGTCGATAAACTAAAAGAAAAACATTGCATATCATTACTTATGTTATCTCTGTTCCATTTCTGTACATTTATTTCACATAAATCTCCAAAAAGCGATCAGTTGATGGTCTTGTTATAGAAAAGATTCACTGCATATCTTTAGAGTCAAGGTAATATCGATGACTCTTTTTGATGAGTTGTTAGGGAAGTTTGTCATATCCAGTTATTTGTTAAAAACGGTGGCATAATTTCTTTAAATTGAGATAATTATTTTTAAAAGTCTACTTTTTAAATATATGTTATTTCAAAAAAATACTTTTTAAATATATTAACCCATATATTTTTCAATAGTTCGTAACATTATTTCTTATTAGTGCCGAAACATATTTTCAATGGCTTCACTAATATTTACAATGGCAATTAGAAAAGTATTGTTTAAATTGAAATACTAATAAAACAATTCAAAGAGAAAAAATTAAATGAAACAATTGAATTATTAAATGACAAAAAAAGAATCAAACAAAACGTTTGTGTAAAAGAAAAGAAAAGAAAACATTTAAAAAATTAAATAAATCTTAAGCAAAAATAAATATTTATATAAACCCAAAAAAATTAATGGTAATAAACTTGGCTCAGGAGGAAAGAATATTACGTGTAAGATGCATTGTCATTTTATTCTGTCAAATAATACTTTCTTGCCAGATGGTGGATAATAATAAAGAAACTTTCGCCTCACACAGGCCACAAGCAGAATATTCCAAAGACCTAAAATCTAAATAATGTACAGGGATACACAAATAGTTCGGCTTGCCTTTTTTTTTTTTTTTCCCCATATTCTTGTTGGTGTATGTTTGAAGGTCTATATGATTTCGAGCAAGTTAGGAGTTTTCAAAAAACTTAATGGTGCAGAAGACAATGAAAGAAGAGGTGGCCATAAGTAACGTTAGATATACGGGTACTATAATGTAAACTTGTAGGCTTTCACGACCAACTACTTCAGAGAAAATAATATTTTCCGGGCCATTAGGTCGTGGTCTATTGGGATAGAGCCCGAACGTATCGCCTGCGACTGTGGCAGGCATCTTCAGCGGTGTGGACGGAGACGTCTGTTCAGGAACTCGCTGATATCTGACGCTCGGACTGCGGGAGGTGACGTATAAGTAACCTCTACCCCCTCCATTGCTCCGGGTCACTAATTGGCGGACTGCTGCGATTGGACCGCCTCCCTGTGCCGGTCTGTGATTGGTTGGGGGACTGTTCGCTTGTACCTCCTTGCCATCACTCAGACGGGACCGCGCTGTCTGCTGGAGTGCACCTCGTACGGACCCGTTGGAGGATTGGATACCATGTTTTGTTAATCATTTCTTCTTCCTTACGATTGAAGTTACCCGGGTGCTTGTAGAACTCGATGGCCTCACGGTGCAGTCTGGTGTAATAATGTGATGTTTTAGCTATTACTTTAGTATCTCTAAAACAAATGTCATGCTCTTGAGCTGAAAATGCATGCTCCGCGACTGCCGATTTTTCTATTTGTCCCAGTCTGCAGTTTCTATTATGTTTCTTAAGTCGCGTGTCTACTGACCGTGAAGTGGTTCCTATATATACTGCTCCACAGGAACACGGAATTTTGTAAATGCTTATCGACGAAAAGGGTCTTAATGGGTCTTTGGCCGATCGTAGTAGATTTTTTACCTGATTCGTAGATAACGTAAATCCGTCATGTAGAAGGGGTAAAAAGAATATAATAGCAAATCTTCTAAATACATTTATTATGTGATGACATGCAAAATCATTCCATGTTGTATCGGTGTAACAACATTCCACGTTGGAATGTCGTAACGTACTATGGGGTGGAGAGGAATTGTTGTATCGTTACACTAAGTTACAGTCGGGGAAGGCGGCGGGGGGGGGTTGTCATTGGTGTTACTTTACACTTTTGTGGTGTAGGGGGTTGATAGATTTGGTATTATGTAACGCTCTGGTGCAAGGCATCTTTCGTAGGGTACATTAAAAGAACACCTTTAGCCTTTTAGTTTGTCATTGTAATTCATATACTTAACCAGTCTGTAAGAGAACAGAATTAATAAACGATTAAAAATGTCAGTGTATCAAAATATCACTCAACAAAAACTATTTTTAATGAGAGATTGAGAGAGAACTAATGCTAAATAAAATTCAAATAAGACGAGGCATATATTTTCGACAAAGTTTTACCGCATATCTCTCCCATTAGACGAACCTGTTAAGGACCTGTGAAGCCAAAAAGTGTGGTATATCCAAGGCAATGGATGACACTGAGGACGATTTGTTATGGGTTACTAATGACGAAGATGAAATCGACTCGACAGGTGTAGAATGAACCCGTATGACGAGCATATCAACCACGAAATTGAGGTGGCTCTAGAAATTCGTCAATCGGCGAATCCCGAATAGCGAGCATTAGTTGACATTGCTCGTCATTGCCCTTCTTCTTTTGATGTGCCTAACAGACCGACGCGCCGCGGGTAACGTGAACTTCGGTATTCGTCACGCAACAAAGAGCCAGCCACCTATCCTTAGTCGCTTAGATTCACCTAAAGTCTGAAGTCGCCCTTAGAAAATGAAAGTGAGGATTTAAATACATTAGTCAGAGACTCGTTTTATTATCTAAAGGATTTAACTTATATTTATTACTTTGTGACTTTTTAATAACTCAACAATCGTCGTACTTTCGGATATATACAGTAATTATATCAAGGGTTAATTGACTATGTTACCTGTGAGTTATATAGGAGTTGTTTTAAATATTAAATTTTTTGAATAACTTAATTTCTGACGAACCCCTTCAGATACGAATGTAATGGTATGAACATTTTCGAATCCTTTTTAAGGATTGTACTTTGGTTACAGGACTTCGATGGAGACGGACGTGTGAATTGCATCGACCTTCACATCGCTCACACAAACGGTATCTACCTCTTGGGCGTAGTAAACTTAAACACTGGCACCTTCCCACGGCTGATAAAATGTTTACAGGACTCAGATGAACTTAGAAGAACTCCGCGACCCGATTCGGCGTTTACTCACCCGCGTCCCACAAACTCAATTAGGGAAGGGCGACCAATCGTACCTGGCATTACTAGTTACCCTGGCGTTCCTTCCATGCCTGTTGATTGGGACCACTTACGCCATAGGCTCTCATCTATTATGAATGATACCATGAATAATATTACACAAAGTATGATTTGTGTTACTCATGGAACTCGTTCGCATGAGCGCCAGTGAGATTACAGAAATGGGAACAGTTTTTAATAGTTTTTAATTTTAGTTGCAAATATCACCGCATGTCTAGTCTATTTCTGTACTTACTTTTCATAAGAATTTGAGATCATAATCCTCTTACATATTAATATGAAGTTAAAAGCGGAATAGGTAACTGAAATGTCGCACCTGGAAGTTAAGGATAATGACGACTATCAGATATATCAAAACATTTGAAGAAATATTTGAAATTTTTAAATATGAAAGTTATTCAATTAATTTCGGTGTAAATTTATGGAAAATAATTATTATTAACTCAGAGCAGTGAAATGAGATAATAAATTATCTTAAAATTTACTGAGCAGATATTGGTCATTATTATTTACAAAAGATTCTGAACATTAAAGAACAGAAATATTCCATAATATACATACTCTAACCAAAAAATGATTTTTTTCCTAAAATGAACTAAACTTGTCAAAATCCTGGCCTTATCTTGAAGGCACAAATTTAATCTCATTTAGTTGGTAAATATGTCTGCCAAATTAACAAAAAATGTTAAAAATATTTCTCCAGAAATAAAAAACGTATACTTATTTTTGCTATCTCTCAAAATTCGACCAACCCACCATTATTAAGACCAATGACGACATTTTGTGCTCCATAGTAGATCTTTCAACACCAAAGGCGGAAATGCTGAGAGATAGTTGTCCTTTTAAGCTTTGTCGCTATTACCGTGGATTGTTTTGTTTTTTATTTTTAATGATAAAGTTCCTAGATAATTCACACAAATTTTTATTAAAAAATAAATAAATTGTTTTTAAGTCCAGAATGATGTAACTTACTTTCAGTCTAAGTTACAAATGTAATTAATATATATCACAGCAATAAGACTACAAAACATACTGTTTTTAAATATTAATATTTTATTATTTCATACAATTAAGTTTTATATGTTTGTTTCACTTCATCGAAATTCTATTTAAATGTTTTCATATTTTGTATCCCATGGCCACTCAGTTATTCTGCTTCTGCTGGGCACATAAACCCATAAAATAAAGACACGATATTCAATCTCATTATAAACCAGAGTAGAAACATACTCAGGCCATTTTCAATTGATACTCATTTGAAGGAGATATAATGACGCAAACAAAAACCCCAGACAAAAAGGTTAATAAAGCGTTTAAATAAAAAAGGAAATAAAGAAATGATATAGGTGTTCAGAGTTAAACAACAACAAATTACAACTGAATTACAACATGTATAACTGTTTCTAGACCTAAGTCTAGATCACGCTAAGTCTCCATTGTATTATTAAGGAGAAATAAACCTTCTTCACACTGGAAAGACGAATTTAACTCTTTTTGCCGTGTGCGTTTCACATTTTATTATATTATTGATGAAATTACCCCAAGGTTTTTCCTCTCGTCTTCAGTTCGTTCACAAGGTTCGCTTTGCATCTAATCATTAGCCAACACTATTCAATTCACTTTCAATTTACATCCTCTCTTAATGATAGCTTGAATATTATTTTCTACCTTTTTGTGTAGGTTGCGTTTGCTTAATTAGAAGTAGCAAATATCCAAATTCATTACGAAAGAAAGAACATTTGCTCTTTGTTAATATTGATTCTAAGTATCTTTTCAGATCATTTTTTCGTACTTACACTTCTACGTCTGTATACAACGCTAAGCAATTTTAATATCGTAAAACCTGTTATTTTATTGTAGAATTTGTAAAAAAGCAATGTAGAAATTAGTGGTAGAACAGATAGGACGAGAAAGTTGGATGGTGGTGCTATTATTAGTAGGTAAGCCATTCAGCTGGGTTTACCAACAACTTGGCCCACATGGACGGGTTAGTAGAAGTATATAGTAATAGCGTTATTGATACTAGGAGCAGTAGGAGCTGGATATATGAAGAAGGGATTCGCTCGTAAGTTGTCACAGCAAAATGAATAGGGACATAAATGAGAAAAACAATAAATTTTTTCTCGTCTAACCGGGAATACATTTTTATTTTGTATTACGTTTGAAACATATACGCATGGAAATTCATTTCTTCAATCTTTGTTATATTCAGTTTATTTAAATAATAATCAACCTATATTGAAAGATTATTTTCTTATCTTATTTTACTTATATTTATTCGGTAGATTGTTTATTTAAATTAAAGAACAAGAACACATTTGTAAAGGATGGATTCCTCAATCAAATGAAAAGCAACTACGAATATGAATGTCATCTTAAGTTTCAAACTTATGTCACGAACCCTTGAAAACCTATTTATTTTTTTGATAACACCTAACCCAGTCTCAAATTGTAGATAAACCGCTGTGAATTTAAAATTAAATAAACAATAGTTTACCAAATTGTCATTCAGTAAGATGTATAAGCGTATCTCTTCTCTAGAATTAAATCCTCATAAAACGCTAATGATCATTGGAACTATTTGGGATTTATACGTTTTTGTTCCTTAAGTACAAAATTATTTAATGTAGTTGCGTAATCCGTCGCTCAGCTTACAAGTTTTTTAGATGTGAGATAGTTACTCATGAAGACAGTCATGAAGACA
>NNCF01140366.1:0-25281 GCA_002313205.1 Laupala kohalensis
CTCAATTCGGACTACCTTTGGTCCAGAAGGTACCTCCTCCACAAGGGAAGACGACCCCTCCGGTCCGGCCATGGGCGTCGTGGACGCCGGTAGAGCTCTTTGTTCAGTAGCCAAGTTCTTTGCGGTGTTTACACTCGCTGGCTTCGTGCTTGCCTGATAGTCTAAACACGCCAAATCAGAGGACGACAGCGCGCCGCTACGCCGTCCTCTCAGTGAGTAGTCAACAATAATTCAAACGTAACTCACTGGGCCTCAGGACTACCTCAGCCCAGACTCTTCACTCCGCCTACAGCGCGTCGACATCCCGGGCACTTCCACCACGCTCCTCTGTGACGTAACGACGGGCCGCCTCCGCCCCTTCTTGCCCGCCCCGCTCCGCCGGCGGACGTTTCAGGCCCTTCATGGACTCAACCACCCGGGCATACGTGCAACTGCCCGCCTTGTCGCGGAACGTTTCGTCTGGCCGTCCTTACGCAAGGACTGCCGCGACTGGGCACGCGCATGCGAGCCCTGCCAGCGCGCAAAGGTGACGCGCCACGTCAAGGCCCCGCTAAGCACCTTCGCTACGCCGTCCGCGCGGTTCGAGCATGTCCATGTGGACATCGTCGGCCCGCTTCCCCCTTCCTCCGGATTTCGCTACCTGCTGACAGTAGTTGACAGGTTCACACGCTGGCCGGAGGCGTACCCGCTCGCGGACATCACCTCCGAGAGCGTCGTCCGGGCTTTCCTCATCGGCTGGGTGGCGAGATTTGGCGCACCGCGGCGAATGACTTGTGACCAAGGTCGCCAGTTTGAGTCGCGGCTTTTCCGCCACATCCTCACGCTTTGCGGCACGGAGAAACACCGCACCACCGCCTACCACCCCCAGGCCTCGGGCATGGTGGAACGTTTCCACCGTACTCTGAAGGCGGGGTTAATGTGCCATCAGGGCGAGGCCTGGCTCACGGCCCTCCCGTGGGTGCTCCTCGGGCTCCGCAACACGCTGAAGGAGGACATCGGAGCGTCCGCCGCCGAGCTAGTGTACGGCGAGCCGATGCGCCTTCCCGGCGAACTGCTCGCCGCACCACTGAACTCCAGCCCATCTGCTGACGCCACCTGCGTCCTCACGCAGGTACGGGAGCAGATCGCCCGTCTCCGCCCCACGCCGGCTGCACGCCACGCGCGGCCGGCGTCATTCGTCTTCCCGGACCTGGCGCAGAGCACGCACGTTTTCCTCCGAGACGACACCGTGCGTGGTTCGCTGACGCCACCCTACACCGGGCCACACGCGGTTCTGCAGCGCGACGACAAGACAGTCACGCTGCAACTCCGCGGGCAACCCTCCCGCGTGTCCATTGATCGCGTGAAGCCGGCCTACCTGCCCGCGACAGACGTCCCCAGCGCCGTCACCCGCGGCGCCGCCTCAAGCACCTCCAGCGCCGCCCCGCACGGCGGCACTTCCGGCACTACTCCAGGTTGTGGCGACTCCGGCGCCCCCGCTGACGGCGGCCCCACCGGCGCCGCCCACAACCGAGGCGCCCTGAGGGTCTCCGACGGTCGCCTCGGGCCGCAGTCGCGCGCTGCTAGCGCCGACGACGCCATCACGCGACGTACGCGCGCCGGCCGCCGCGTACGCTTCCCGGCCCTTTTCCAGCCCGGCTAGGCTCCGCCTCTCCGCGGGGTGGTGGTGTGGCAACAATGAAGATACAAACAGAAGAAGACGATGCGATTGAGTGAACCCATTGTTGACCAGCGGACGATGTTTTATGGTGAAGAAAATCGTTCTAGACAGTGAGTTCTGAGGAGGCGTTCTGAAAGCATCGAACAAGTGTAACGATCTACCAAAAGTGCTACAGCAATGGCGTGATAAAGTACAAGACGAATTTAACTTTTATTAAAATCAATAAATTCTTTTACAGTTTAGAAGCACTGGTGCAGGAGGTAGTTTTTAACCGCGGATTTGAAGATATTCAGTTTCATAATGTCTTTTATATTCTTGGGTAAAGAATTATATAGAATGATTCCCGAATAATAAGGTCCTTTTTGGCAAAGAGTGGTTGACACTCTAGGGCGATGAATATTATTACTTTTGCGTGTATAGTGTTCGTGAACGAGACTGTTTCGTATAAAGCAAGGGTGGTGCTTTAGTAATTCAATTTAATAATGATTGTAGACGTAAATAATGTCAATACGAAAATGTAAATTAATTGTCAAGTTTTGAATCCACAAAATAATTGTCCTCGTGCAGCATTAAAAATCAGTAGTGCGAATTATCAATTTATTAGAACTACTCCAATAAATATTTCGAATTGTCGACAATTTGACTTAAGTCAATGCGGATAAAATACCTAAAAAATAATCTTTGTATATCGATGTGGCCTCGAAAGCCCGGTGAGCGGGTTCCATCTCGGTCGAGGTCGATGAGATCTTGAGTTCGATGTGATCTTTCCACGTGAACCGGGTGTCGAGGTGTAAACCAAGGTATCTGATCGAGGATTGCGGAGGTGACCAGGATAAACTGGCGTTATTTATAGATAATGGAAGAGGGTATTTTGGGAAACGAAGGGGGAAAAATTTTGCAGGCGATTTGGAGAAATTTAGAAGTATTTTCCACATTTTTGTCCGTTTTTGCAAGGAATTTAAGTGATCGTGAAGGGAACATTCTAAGTTGTTAATGGACGGACCGGATTTGAATATATTTGTATTGTCGGCGAATAAAGCAATATTATTGTGGTAATGAAATGGCAGGTCTGCTGTGATATTAAAAAGTGTTGAAGATAGGGGAGAACCTTGTGGGATACCTGCTTTGACGCAGTACGGGTTTGAATAAAATTCATTAATTTTAACCCTAAACGTTCTATTTGATAGGAAACTTTTAATGATGTTGACTAGGCAAGTGGGTTTTCCCAGTTGTCGAAGGCTTGAGTTACATCGAGAAATACCGCTAGTGTATGTTCTTTTTGAAAGGCTGAGAGAATGTGTTCGGTTAGTATAAGTAGTTGGTATGGGGGGCATGTTTAACTACGAAACCGAATTAGTACAGGGGAATTATTTTTGATTTACTTATAAAAGATTTTATACGTTAAGAATGCGTTTCTTGCAAATTTTTGATAATATAGGTAGGAGACTAATAGGACGATATCTTGACGTTTAAGTAGGATTTTTGTCCTTTTTCTGAATTGGTACTATTGTTGAAAGCTTCCACGACATGGGAAAATATCCAGTTCTTAATATTGAGTTGAAAATATTGTTTAAGAATGCTAGAGCTTTTCAGGATTTTTTTTTTTTTTTTTTGCGTTATCGGAGTGATACTATCATACCTTGGAAATTTATTTTTGGGTAATGATTTGGTAATCCAATATATTTCGGATGGAGAGACATATTTTATTGGATTTGGAAGATCATATTTGGCGCAGAACAGGGGGAAAATACTTAAGAGGAATGTTGATGATCGTTAAGATCGTTATCTACAAACGTAGAAGCAAAGTACTTCGCCAGTAATTCGGATTTTTTTTGCAAAGTACTTTTAGTATTATTTCATTGAAGTGGTGGAATATTTGCTTTGCTACGGAGTAATATTTTCGATGCTTTCCATAGAGAGTTATTTCGCGCGGAAAGATTTGATGAATTCTTTTTGTATAACTTCAAGTTGTATGAGTGAAGGACAGTTCAGAACATTCGTGAAAGGTGATTGAATTCAGACTTAAGGTTAGGAAGACGCAATTTATTCCATAGCATCCGAGCATTGTTCTTTTTCTCTAGAAGATCTTTGAGATGACTGGGTTAAGGAAAGGGGTTGTGTTCCTTCGGGGCAATGTAGACGACGAAGGCGTTGCATTTATGAGAGCCCTGACAATTGACGGGGAAAAATGAGCCCCCGCTGAGCCGAATTCTGTAGAGTTGTTTAGACATTGAATAGGTAGAAGATCATCGTCTACGCACTTTTGAAGTTCGTTCCATTTTGTTAATGAAGCAAAAAACTGTTGTGTAGGGGATAGGGCAGGAAGGCGACGTTGAAATGATACAATGGTGGGAATGTAATCGGAACCTAGTTCATGAACACAGTTGGTAAACAGAGGGAGGGTTAAATTAGATAGTGCAATATCGAGGATGTCAGGAATTTTCGATACATCATACGGCTAGTATGTCGGCTCGGAGGGAGGAGCAATTTTAATTGTTTTATTGATATTTAGAAAAATGAGTAATTTTGCTCCAGATTAATTTGATTTCGTGCATCCCAAAGAGCAATATTTAGAGTTTAGGTCGCCTAAGAGGAGTACTGGTAGATTGGAAGGAGTGAGGCTCAAGAGAAATGTTAGGCGTCTAGTTGGATGTTTTAAGCGACTATGATTGTAAAAATCTTGCTAAATCAACAGAGGAATTGTCACTGCTACTGTTTCGGTGCCAGGAGTGGCTGGGGGGGGGGGGCNCCTACATTTATTCAGTAAAGAAATGTAAGCTTTCACATATATATATATATATTTAAGGAGCTAATTGAAAGTTAATAGAGAAAAATGATGCAATATACTCTTGGATTTTGCCTACTATTGTCGGAATAAGTGAGAGAAGAAAATTTGTGACGTGATAAGAGATAGAGTTTAAGATGTTGTTGATGAAGGAGTTATTAGTATTGTGATCGAAGTTGGATTGAATGAGGTAAAATATTCTTTGAACTATTAGATTTTAACTTGTTAAGATTTCTACCTTTTGTGTCAAGGATATTTTTATAATAGGGTTAAGTGGAAGTTCTTATATCTGCTCTATTTTTCCCTTACAATGAATACAGGTTGGCATTGACTCGCACATAGCAAAGGTTACTGTAAGGTGAATGTTTCCGCAATGAGCACAGTTTATGTCCCTATGACAATTGTTTTTGATATGCCCCAAGTCTAGGCACATGGCACATTGGATGGGACCACGATGTTTTTTCCATTTTTCAATTTTGACAACTGAATGACAAAGAGTTTTCCGTTTTAATATTTCGTCAACCCTCTCGGTATCTGAAAACTAAACTGCTGCTACTGGTATGCTGCTGCCATTTTTATGTAATATCGTGAGTTTTTGTACCGAGGGAAATTTTTCTTTCAGATCTTTCAAAATTTTACCATCTGATATAGAAGTATGAACATTTTTAACTTTATCAAAAGGTTTTCGGTACGATGGGTCACTTGGCAGGGTTTGTTGGTAGGCTGCGTCGGTGTTTGAAGTTATCATGGAGTCGGCTTGGTGATAATTAGTACCCTGTTGGAAGTGAGACTTGCTGAAGACAGCTCACAGATGTCCTCCGTTTCATTGATGATAGCGAGAGTCTCGCGTATGACTTGCCCCTTTGGTTGGTCGTCGCCCACGGACATTTACGATTTTAACAGTTGAATTGTGTAAAGTTTATTTTGTTATAAACATAAAAATTATTACATAGATTTAGCCGTAAAGCGGTCGGAAACGATCAGGATGACGCCGAGTTAATCACTGTTCAAGAACACAGGTAAAGCCACTGAGCAGTCACAGCGATGCACATTCCACGACAATGACGACGACTGTGTCCTTGACTTACAAAATATAAAGTATTGTCACATTATTAATTAAAAGTAATAATTAATAATCAGTAATATTTAATTGTCAGTAATCATTAAATGTGAGCAATAATAATTGGTCAGTAATAAGTAATTTTCAATAATAAGTAGTTGTAAATTATCGGTAATAGTTAATAATGAATAATCGTAGAAAATAAATTAGTACTAATTAAAAGGAGTTGTGAATAATAAAATATTACAATTGAGAACAAGGACAGGAGAAACTACTTTTAAGGATGAATTAGGATTTATTGAGATGTGTTAACAAGAGCAAAGCTGACAAGATTTATTGCCCCTAAGATAACAGCATCCACAAGCAAACTAGTGCAACGTTTCCATTACGTAGTTCTCATGAGTTTCATAAGGTACCACCATATGACACTTAAACATTATGGCTACTCAGGGTAAGGAATAATATATATAATGTGAAATACTCCTACAATATTATGATTAACAGATATGGAATTATTTCCATAATCTTTAATCAAAAGTAAATTCACATTTATAATATCAAATGGTTTGATAAACACCAATCACTAAATGAAAGTTACATCTTTGAATTAATTGAGAAGAAATATTTGAGTTAAACCTATTTTTAATTTCAGATTGGCTCTCTAAGCGAAATGTGTTGTGGATCTTGGTGTTTTTTGGTTTTGCTGTAAATTATATGATTCGAGTGAATTTAAGTATTGCAATAGTATCCATGGTAAAAAGGACTCATAAAAATAATACATTTCAAAGTGAATGTTTCGAAATAAACCCACAAGATATAAAATTTACAAATTTAACAACAATAATTCAACCAGATGAAGAAGTCAGTAGTTCATTGTCCAGATGATGAGAAAATATTATTTAACTCTGTGTTACAATACATCTTCATTCAACCATGTTAATTTAAGCCGACAATCAGGCAATTTTGCTTTCTAATTTTATTTTCTTGCAATTTTTGTGTTAAGTCTAGGTATGCTTGGGATGAGACACAACAAGCCCATATTTTAGGGGGATTTTTTTGGTTGTACTGGGTTACACAAGTACCAGGTGGGATCCTAACTAAAAAGTATGGTACCAAACTTATATTTGGCTTGAGCAATCTTATTGCTTGTTTATTGGCCGTTCTAATTCCAATTTGTGCCGGTTTTGGCTATCAAGCTATAGTTGTTCTGCGAATGCTTCAAGGAATAATAACTGTGAGTATGAAGAGAATAATTCAATATAAGTAATTCATTAAAAACAAAATAATGGATAGCCAATTATTGATGAAATATCTTTATTTTCAATGAATGTTTATGAATTTGTATTTGAAAAGTTTAATTTTCTTTAAACCAGTACGAATTTTTAATTCATAAAAAACTATACTTTTCCAAATTACTTTAATACTCTTTTCTGTATTTTGAAAAGGGTTTGACATGGCCATCAATGCATGATATGGCAGCTAAGTGGATTCCACCTAATGAACGTAGCAGATTTGTTACATCTTATCTGGGTGAATATACATAATGATCAATTATTATAATTTGAAATTTCAAAATGTTCTTCAGCTATTGTGAATGCTAATTATATTTATTTGGCATTTAGGAAGTTCTGTAGGTGCTGCCCTTACATTCCCAATTTGTGGGTATTTAATAAAGTGGTTTGGCTGGCCGTCCATATTTTATGCCACCGGAATTATAGGAGCCATTTGGTTCTTGGCGTGGTGGCTTCTCGCCTATGACACTCCAGCCTCTCATCCGTACATCTCTGAAAAAGAAAAAGCGTATATAGAAGCTTGCATTGGAGATAATGTAACAGAAAAAAAGGTAAACATTGTTCATTTTTCCCAGTGTTCGAAATTGCAGAAAGTGTAGGGGAGGTATTTTTTATACTTGTATACAACATTTTAATTTTTAAATTTTAATACAGTATTTTATAAATTTTAATACATTGTCGAGAATATGTTGTTATATTCAGAGGGCGTAGAAAATGACCGCATAGTTTTTTTATTTTGTATATAATTCTAATATGGAAAATACACTATAGTGGAATAATTTCTAGGGTGCCTTGTTCA
Source organism: Laupala kohalensis (assembly GCA_002313205.1). Taxonomy (NCBI): domain Eukaryota; kingdom Metazoa; phylum Arthropoda; class Insecta; order Orthoptera; family Trigonidiidae; genus Laupala; species Laupala kohalensis. The sequence goes on from NNCF01140366.1 coordinate 7,597, forward strand.
TTATAATGTACATATTTTCCACGCAATACTTTTAGCACGTTAGTTGAAATTGATAATTAATTTTGACAATAATCATAGAAAATCACCGGAGGTCATATTATATTCCCTAGTTGGGAAAAGTGTTAGAAAAGGGGAATATTCCCTGTCTTCCCCCAACTTTTAATTCGAAACTTTTTGTTGTTTCTTACCTGTATATACTTGGAGGAAAGAATTAGTTCTGTAGCATTGAAAAATGACATTAAAAAGACATTTTTTTAAAGTAACTTTTTTTTGAACAGTTAAAAACACCTTGGAAAGAAATCCTTCTATCTGGAGCTGTTTGGATGAATATATTGGCTCAGTGGGGAAATATTTGGGGCTTATTTACTCTCCTCACACAAGCTCCAACTTATTTAAGGAATATCCATGGAATGAGTGTCCAAATGGTAAAAAAAAAATTAAAAAAGTACACCTTCATTACTAATTTATTATAGGTATTAAATAGTAGTTTACAACAGATAACAATGTAATTGGAAACAGTTTTTAGTACATTAGATGCGATAATATTTAATATCTACAACAATATTGCATTAGATAATGCTATAAAATTGATAATTAATTTAATAGGAAGTTTATTCTAGAATGTTCTTTAAGTTAAAGCAAGTTTGTACCAACAGTTTGGGATGAAATAATTTTTTGATTTGAAAAATGCCATTTATAAAACTCTTGTGTCGTAACTGGTCAGTTGAAATATTAAGCCAACGTTTCCATATTAGTTTCTGATTATTATCCCTTGCAACAAATAAATAGAAAATGAAGGACATTTGCGAATTGAATTTGCTTCATTTCCAGACTGGAATAATGTCTGGCATTCCTCATATATGTAGAGTAGTATTTGCCCTTTTATTTTCGTTCATTGGAGATTACTCACTGAAAAAAGACATTATATCAAGAACATGGGTGCGCAAACTGGCCACAGCAGCAAGTAAGTAATTGTTCCACTTCTATTTTTTTGAACCAACTCACATTGCTTCTTATGTTCATTGTCTTATAATATTCAGTATAATGAAATCGTTAGAAATACGGATAATCAGGAGAATAAAATTTAACGTAATTGTAAATATTATATTGTGAAATAAATACTTGTTTTTTATAATACTAATGTAAGAGTGTAATAAATAAATGGCATGTAAGAGCTGATTATTTTGCATAGGTACAATCGTTCATGGACTCTTTACCCTTGGGATTGCATTTTCGGGATGCAATACTACAGCAGCAGTTGTGTGTCAGATATTGGCAATCGGTGTAAGTGGTGCAGTTTCAACTGGCCCACTAGCTTGCATTGTTGATATTGGTCCAAATTTTGCCAGTGAGTTAAAAAAATATTTGACAATTTGAAAAATATTCACTATGTGATATTTAATCCTTTTTAATATCTCCAGGTATCATTTTTGGAATAAGTAATATGATCACAGTTGTGCCTGGCTTCATTTCACCAATTATTGTTGGTCATCTGACTTATCAAAATGTAAGTGATCAATCAATAATACATTTTAGAGCTAATGTTACACATTGCGTGATGTTCGTTTAGAACTCTTTGGTGTTCTGAAATCCCATTTAATGACAATTCCACTGGTACCTAAGGGGATAGAGTGTTCCCTCACCCCCAAGTCACTCAGGGTCCAATTCCCGGTATGGCCAGAAAAGAAATTCTAGATTTTCACAGTTGTCTGCGCTTGGTGCCCGTGCAAGTGGGAGCGCTCAGGGGCAGTTAGTGCCCAACTTTAGGCGCTGCCCAGGATCAAGTCTCGATCAATGTTAAGATTGCTCGGTGTTCTGGCAATCTCTATGGCTTCTTTGATCCATCTGAGCCACCAAAGTTTCTCATTGGTAAGAATTTGAGTACCGTCAAAATTGATATCATTCACTGCTTCGATAGCATAGAAGACCGCGACTGTTTTGGTTGTCTTACCGAACTTGACTAGTGTTCCATCATTATCTGTTCCACAGTTTGCACATCAAAGAACTGTTGTTGTTGCTGTTGTACGTCGTTCATGGTTTCAGTGATCGGAACCTTCGTAAAGTGTGAAATAACATCGAAACTCACCAGAGTTCCTCGTCACTAAGTTATCTTACTCAGAACATCTACAAAGTGTTCAGAATTTTTGATTGTTGAGGAAATGGTATCAGTTTTTTCGCTAGAAAACGGACGAGAGGTTGAGTTGGTGCGTTGGAGCGTTGGACCGAAACGTTTGTTGTCTACTGAGACGCGGTTTGTCCCGGACAAACAAGTCCATACTAACAATAGCTCCACCGCGCACTTTGTACCTCCTGTCGCTCCATGTAGATTAGCTTTAATAGCACGCTACATTTCCTCTTTACAAATACTACAGTAAAAGAAAAAATTAAAGATAAATCTTGTGGGTTTGCTTTTAATTGTACTATCTAATTTTTTTAAACCAAAGGAATTGACAGGTTTTTTCTCTTACAATTTGGACACATAAAGGAAGGAATGGTGAATTTCAGCAGATAATGTTTTAAAAAATTCATTACTTAGAACTTTCTCTCATATGAAAATGTATGTACAATTTTATGATTGCAGCAAACAACGTCTCAATGGCAAATGGTTTTCATCATTTCGGCTTTTATGATGATTATTCCTGGCATTCTTTACTTGTGTCTGGCAACTTCCAAAATTCAACCTTGGAATAATCCTTATTCTTTGCCTAATGATTATGAGATGAAAGAACATGAAAAAGAAAAAAATAATGAAGAAGCACAAGAGGAAGAATCATTCCTGAGACAGGGGACATCTGATGAGAAGGTTGAACTGAATAAAACAGACTGACAAAGATTATGATAAAATAATTTTGAAATTGGTTTATAAATTGTGAACTAGGGTATGTCAAATTTCCCCCATGCCTAGATGGTAAAACACTCTAAGCACAGAGTAATGTATTTGAAATGAATGATTTTAAATTGCCGTCCCATGAGTCAGATTATAAATTATTTATAATCAGTTATTTTTTTAATGATATGATGCAATTTCTTCAGAGGATCTCTTATCTTTTAGGAACTTCTGATCTTTAACCTTTACTTTCATGTTACCTTCCTACTTCTTGGGGATGTAGGTTACAACAGAAGTGCATATTTTTGGAACAAGAAAGGAAGATTATATCTGAATACATAAAAGGAATTGAGGTAAGGATAAGGAACTTTGAGAGTGAAGAAAAAATAATTGTAAGAAAAATGTTCAGTAATATACTATTTACTTTACTAACAAAGTGAATCTAAAGAAAGAGGATGAATTGATATATAGGAATATGAAAATGACCAAAAGATTTATTAAACAAAATAGAGATATTATTATAATTAAAAGTGATAAAAGTAATCACTCAGTAATTATTAATGAAAATGGATACAATAAAAAAGTTGAAGAAGTACCTTATAATACTGATAAATATCTTAGAATTGAACATGAGTATACTAAATTCACTTTAAAACAGATGTAGATGATTTTGCAAGATTGGTTTAATAAGAATATGATAACAAAATACCAACAACAATTAAATTTAAATAATGCTAATATCAATCATGCTTTTTGTTGGTTGTCTTTGCTATTAATGGTCCAACTTGCATCATATCGAAATTTCCATTAAAAACACTAAAACCGCTACTAGGATTGGATAAACATTTTACACTTAATAAGAGCATGGAAGTTGTACATAGAATTAGAGATCTTAAGGTCCCAGATTTATATATAATGTATTCTTTGGACATAAAAGATATGTACCCATCCATGCCTCATCACATAATTATTGAACCAACTCAATGTTATTTAAATAAGATAAATCAAAAAATAAATTTTCCTTCAGAGCAGATAATTAGAATGTTAACTTTCATATTAAGTGGATCCAGTTTTAAATTTAATGGAAAGTAATATAAACCAAAGAAAGGAGTAGCGATAGGAGGAACACTTAGTAATTTAACAAGTGATTTGACTGTGTGACTTTTAGAAACAGTGTGTTAGGAAAATTTGATTACCTCTACTATGGAAGATATGTTAATGATACCTTTTTAATAATAAAAGAAGTTGACAAAGATAAAGTACTTAAAATTTTCAAGTTATATTGCAATGAAATTAAGTTTACAATTGAAACAAAATTTTAAAACTCCTTAAATTTTCTCGACTCCACTGTTATAAACAAGAAGGGCAACTTGATCTCCAATTGGTTTATAAAACCATTGGCATCTGGTAGGATTATGAACTTTAAGTCTAAACACCCCTTATTTATGAAGAAAAGTATTATGATTAAATTACATAAAAAAGTTGAAAACCTATCTCATGGAAAATTTAGAAAAGACAATATACAAAAAGTGAAAAGAATTCTGCTAATGAATGATTTTATATTAAATTTAATTAATAAAACCATAAAATACTTTTATATGAAGAAAATAAACATTAAATAGAAAATGATGATCAAGTGAATAATAATTGAATTATTGTATTACCATATATTCACAGTATAAATAAAGAAATGAGAAAAGGAGTTGAAGAATTTAAAATCACTATTGTATATTGTACGATTAATAAGGTTGTGTTTGTTCAAAGTCATAAAGACAAAATAAAATCATTAGATCAAATTAATGTAATTTATTATATATCATGTAAAGATTGCAACCTGAAATATATTGGACAAAGAAAACATCTTCTAGCTATAAGGGTGAAAGATCACGAAAGGATTTACAAAAACCAAAATAAAAATAAGTGTGGCATTAGCCATCACTGCAAAAAGAATACACACATTGAGTTTTGAAAATACAAGAATTTTAGTTAAAGAATAACATCTTTTTAAAGGGTTCATTTTAGAGTGTTTTTATATAAAAATAAATAAGAACATAAATACACAGTTAGAAAATAATATTTTTACAAGAGATTATGACAGTTTATTCTTTTTGTTAAAAATGTAAAAGTTAAGCTAAACTTTGTTATGTTGTCAGTACTGTCATGGTAATGCTCTTGTTTCTCATACTGTGTTATATAACATAGTCTAAAATGAACTACTTGACAGAAAAGGTAGAACCTTCCAGAATATTTTAAATTTTAATGGGAAATGTAACTGGTTTTAATATGATTAATGTGATTTTAAAATATGTACCTGATTATCTTAATACAATCCAAGGTATATTTTAATCCTGGTCTGGGTGTTCCTACCCTGGCCCGGGTTTTTCTCCGGTTTTTCTTCAGGTAGAAGTGTATTTTTATTAAGGCTCACTAGGCTCTTGCCTAGGGATGGTATCAATTGAAATAATTATAGGTGAATATTTGAAATAATTAATTATTAGTGTTATTTAATAGTTATGAATTATTAACAATACCTTCCAAATGATTTATGGCTTGATAACAACACATATTTGTGAAATGACTTTTCTATGTTTTATTAAGTACAATATTTGTTGGTATTTGTTAATACTATAACATGCATTAAACTATTTGTTTTATTGTTAGGAGTATGTTGAAATGTTAAATCTGCCTCTACCTTAGGGCCCTTGATCGGAATTGATGAGTTGGTCCCTTTGCTTGCTTCTGGAATGTAAATTATTTTATCCTCCAAGTGGTCATACGCAGTTTGTAACTGTGTTTTTGACAATAAAGTATGACAATGTGTATTGTTCTTTAAGTAATATAAATAATAGAAGTTAAAATTGTGATAATGTTTTAAAAACTTTAACATTGTCCTAATTGTATTTTAGTATTTTATGTTCTGTCTACTAAGAGTATTGTTATTAAGTTCAGAATGTTAAATATGTGTATTAATTAGAAACTATTCAGTATCTGTTTAATGTTTTTATTAGCCTTGATGAAGAGGTCAACACATCTCAAACGTTCGCATCCTTTAACCAAATCCCCCGCCCCCAGGGGACTTACATCTAGTAAGTACGTGTTCGGCAAACACGGGGCCCCGAGCCGAGTCTGGCATTACTTCCACTTCCTTGTGGCAAGCTCCTTCCTTTCTCTTTCCTGACCTTCCTTGGTCACCTCTTGTTCTTTTCGATCCCGACGCTATTAGGGCTAGGGTATCTTTCATTTTCCTCCCAGGGAACTCACGAATTTGAGTTGTAGAAATTTTCAAGTTTCACAACACAAAGTTCAATCACAATGTTCATATGCTACTGTAATGACACTTAGTCGTTTGACTGAACTCAGCTCGGGTAGCCAGGGAAAACGTCTCCGTCATCCGTGAGCCGGCTCGTAGCAGAGCGTTACACAGAGGTCTTTTCAGTAGGAGATCTCTAGCCAGAATGAATTGTAGCCGTGATCAACAAAATAATTTCACCTTGGTAACCTTCCGATTTGTCGAGAGAATCCATTGTCGCTGTTCTGGAACCTTCCTAACAGCGTTCGTATTTCTTGTCAATAAGTCTTGCCTTGGCATTCTAGTAAGCTCCAAACAACATCATTTCTTGTCTAGGAACGCGTACACAAATGTCGTTCTTTGGAGTACATTAACAAAAGTTCGTTTGTTTTGCGTTCGGTATCTTTGAACACAGAATGTCTTCCGTGTGATAACATGTAATATCTATTCAAGTGTTGCGAGTGATAATATGTAGCATATCATGTTACTGCTTCATCACTCCCCGCGTGAAGAAAAAAAACCTTCCTTGGAAGGAAAAAACTGTTCACGATCTGCGACTATGCTTCTATGCAGCTTCTATGGTTGTTCTGAGTTACTCTGCTGGAACGGAAGCGGGAATCGTTGAGATGGACAGCAGTGTGTAATCCTCTTGAAATGTCTCGAAATTTGACAGGAATGTATGTTGTTTTCCTGAGATGGCTCTGGATTCATCTCATCATCAATGTTGTGTTTGAAAAGAAACATATATTAACATAATGTTTTGAAAGGGTGTGCCGTTTAAGGTCGTTGGAGAGATTCAAGGAGCCGGATTCATGTTCATATCAAGAGGTTATGCTTTGCAGTAACTCAAATTACTCCATCCAGTGTGATAGTCATTCAGTTTCAGCTGTATGATTTATCATTTCATGGATTAGTTCATTTTGTTATTAGTACAGTATCATATTCGCCTTGGGGTATGAAAAGTTTTCCATTTCGGGTATTGAATTAGGTCTTGGGATATTAAGCATGCATTGCAGGTTGAAATATATAATATAATAAAATACAGACGGAGGTTGACCTGTTTAACCTGTGTTTTACTTGTGTTGACCTCTGGCAGGTCTGGAAGTTTGACCTTTTTGCAGAAAAGAAAAACATGATTAATTATTGAATTATAATTGTCAACACTTATGGTAGACGCTTCCGACAATGATCTATTTTCTCCTTCCGTCTTTCTGACAAGAAGATTTCCCATTGTTGTTTCTGCGTCTGCCGTGTGTAATTGCGTCAGCGTTGGTTGTATTCCTTGTGGTAATTATATTGCGCTGTAAAAGTAGAAGAACATAGGCTTGTCTTTGAACCTGATCCATTTGCTGTCAAACGGCGTGTTTTCCTTGGGAATAGTACAGAATTCATTGGTATCTTCTCGTTCTGACTTCCCGGTGGCTGCGACGATTTCTGTAGAAATTATGCCAGTGGAACGCCTTGTGTTTGTTCGAGCTGTGTATTCTTTGCGTGATTCCGTAGTAAGTACAGATTGTCGCCTTATCTTATTAGTTTTCAAGTGCGTGGTTCTTTGTTGTTTCATAGCCGATGATCTCGGTTCCAAGGTTGAGTGTTCTAAATCCATGTTTCCTGTATCTAGTACATTGGATATTGTTTTTGATGGATTCTTGACAGATTTAAGTTGTATGGGATTAGCTTGTATAGTTCCACCTGTAACACTGTCAGCTTCGTTTCGAACAGTTGGTTTTTTCAAGATCGATTTTGATGCTTTTAAATTCGGTTTCGGAGAGTATAATGTAGGTTTAGACGTTGCGTCTAGTGCTTTACTCGTTTCTGGTGAAAATAACATCATTGGTATTTGTTTTTGGCCTGAAGCGTGCGTATATTGGCATGAAGCGTAAGACTTTTTGCAATTGACCGCGTGAATAGGTGAGTTTCCTACTTTAAACGCTCACGGAGTGTTGCAGCGTCTAGCTTGTTTGCCGTATTTATAATGGTACCAGCACGTTCTATAAGATTTAGTCCTGGAGATCACGCGTGGACGAACATATTGCTGGTTCCTCCGAAGCGGTCCGCGGGTGGTGATACTAGCTGAAGTAGCGTGTTGGTTCAGAAGTAATGTCTGTATTAGCGCCTTTTGTCGTGCTAAATCACTGAAAGATTGAATTAAATAGTCTATCCTGAAATCTTGAGTAAGGGATGGCTGGACTGTTGTTGGCGTCGTAGATGGGGGGAATGTTTCATAAATTTTATCTGCTAGTGCGATTAGATTTGCAGTGCGCGTTCCCGTTAAAATATTTGTGATCCGTGGGGGCGTAGCACGTAGCCAAATCTCTCTTAGAAATTCTTCATCTTGTTGTTCGGTGTCTGCGAAACTTTTAAGATGTTATAAGAACTGTGATGGTGTACGATTCTCAATGTGCTCAGCAGAGAGTATTTTCTCTAGTCTGGTTCTTCGCGAGTTGGCGAACTGGTTAATGAGAAATTGTTTCAGATCGTCATATGTAGTACTGTTGTCTGGCGTCAGTAGCGTCTCGTCAATGTCCCTAATAGTGTCGTAATCAAGACTAGTCATTATTTTTGAAATGGGGTAGTAATTCCCTGCGCATTTGCTTCCGCCATCGCCAACCACGCTCGTGGTTTGTCTTTCCAAAAACTTGGGTGCGATAATGTGGACGCGATCGGGTCCAGCGTCGTATGTGCGTTATCATAAGACATTTTAAGACGATTTCAATAAATTCACCCGTACAAAATTGAACCTAAGGGAATTTAAGATTGATAGTCTGTAGTGGAATGGTAGTCCACGAATGTCAACAAGGAAAAATGAAATATTATACACATATATAACACATAAACTAATTTAATTTAATTTCTATTTTATCACGTAATAATAATTGTGACACTAAACTAATTGACTGTGAGCGCGAAAAAAAATTAGCAATAGGAATTTTATTCCAAATAAGCAAAATTTTTCGCAAAATCACGAAATCGGGGTCACCAATTTATTTTATTTTGTCGGGGTTTTGATTTCATTACTTCGCAGGTTTGAACTGCGTGTTCCATAAAGAAATTCCCTTCAAAATAAATAAGATTGTAGTCAGGAAAGGATGAGCGTTTTATTTCTTAAATCTGGAGTAGGAAAGTCAAGTACTCATAAGAAAAACATGTAACATTAATATCTAGTGTCGACTAGAGTCAAAACAACAGTTGGTCACGTTAGTTCGTCAACAATTCCTGAGGATTAATATCTATGCATTTGCCTGCAAAGCTCACGAATTTATGTTACTGAAGTTTCGTGTGGTACATACACAGAGTTAACCGTCACGGCTCCGGGTAATAAAAACAATGAGTTCATTCATCACCGTGGTTCCGTATTATCAGCTTATAGAGTTTATAAATAGTCACAGCTTCGTGCGGTGAATGTCGAATGTCGTTGAATGAAACTTAACCGTTTGACTGAGCTCAGAGCCGGGGCGCGAGGAGTACCTTCCTCCAGCGTCTTCGGTCATCAAGGAGCTGGCCTGGGGCAAAGCGTCGCAGAGAACTGCTCATGCCAGAATGACTTCCGGCTTGCAATCAATAAAATAATTTCACCTAGGTAACCTTCTGATTCGTCGAGAGCATCCTTTGTTGCTGTACTGGAACTTTCCCATCAATAAGTCTCGTCTTGACATTCTAGTAAGTTCCAAACAACATTCTTATGTCTAGGAACGCGTAAACATCTGTCGTGCTTTGGAGTAGATAAACAAACGTTCGTTTGTCTTGCGTTCGGTATTGTTTGTGTGCAGAATATCTTCCGTGTGATAACATCTAATAACTATTCAAGAGTTTGCGAGTGATAATATGTAGCATTAGGTTCGTTGCTACACTTGCAATTGATATGAATATCAAAGTTATGATGTCTGCTAGGACAGACTATAAGCGATGATACTCGAAGAAGGTCGGAAATAATTGTCACTTCGGTTGTGGTCTGCACATACAGTTATAAATTTTGATAGTCCACGAATTATGCAATTAAATAGATTAAATTAAAGTGCAGCTAGGCGCTGAATAAGCACTGGCTAAGTACAGTTTAACAGGACGGCGGCGGAGTGCGAGTCTGAATTTATAGTGAGTAAGACAGCGACACGACACGTCGCGCACGAGAGCAATGTTCTCGTCTTTTCTAACAAGCTCTTGTTCCCTTGGTAACTTGTATTTTGGGATAGGTTGGATCATTGTATTTAGCCACATGTTTTTGAGTTTCTGTAGTTTCTGCCGATATAGATCGTGCGTCACTTAGAGGTACGTTATTATTAGTCTTTCATTTGTCTGGTTCTAGAAAGAATTCTGAATATGGAAGAATATGAAAGTATATGCATTCATTTGTTAACTACTACGCTATTCTATTCACTTCTCTATTAATAGAATATGTAGCATTCTGCTACACCTGGCTTTCCCCTACTTTTAATTCGAACCTTTTTGTTGCTTTTAGACCAGTATATACTCGGAGGAAAGAATTACTTCTGAAGCATTGAAAAATGACATTAAAAATAATTTTTTTATAATAATTTATTTTATTTATTTTTAATTTATTTTTATTTTTCAAATAATTTTTCTCTGCTATACTTACACATTTGTTTAATGTTTCCAGGAGCTTGGATAATATTTTGCAGTGTAAATGGACCAAGCAGAAGTAGAATTTCTCGTAAACTGAAATGAAAGATATGATAATGATAAAATACATAAGAGGACAGCCAACGCTCTGCAGATAAGAAAATACACCAATATCCGTCTACAACGAAATTACATTTACGATATTTTTTGCAGATAAAAGTATATAAAAAAGTTTGTGCGACGGTTTTGTACCACTAGTTTCCCTGCGTGTATTTCAATAAACATTGTTTGAGGATGCTTGTTTTGGCAGTAAGCTTTATTCAATTCCCTCTCATACGCTAGAGTGAACTAGAATAATTCTCAAAATAACTAATGAGAAACTTGCTGTAGCAAAGGTATGTAATAGTTTATATAGTCCTTTAATTGCTATTGGACGTGATAGAAGAACTAATTTGATGGAAGGAGAGAACATGTTTGTTTGGGAACTAACTGGTGACCTTGTCGCAGATGTTGAATAAATATTGTCGCAGATGTTGAATATAATTAAATAAATATAAAATTAAGGATATTATTTATAAATAAATATAAAATTAAGGATATTTGCGAATTGAATTTGCTTCATTTCCAGACTGGAATAATGTCTGGCATTCCTCATATATGTAAAGTAATATTTTCCCTTTTATTTTCGTTCATTGGAGATTACTCGCTGAAAAAAGACATTATATCAAGAACATGGGTGCGCAAACTGGCCACAGCAGCAAGTAAGTAATTGTTCCACTTCTATTTTTTTGAACCAACTCACATTGCTTCTTATGTTCATTGTCTTATAATATTCAGTATAATGAAATCGTTAGAAATACGGATAATCAGGAGAATAAAATTTAACGTAATTGTAAATATTATATTGTGAAATAAATACTTGTTTTTTATAATACTAATGTAAGAGTATAATAAATAAATGGCATGTAAGAGCTGATTATTTTGCATAGGTACAATCGTTCATGGACTCTTTACCCTTGGGATTGCATTTTCGGGATGCAATACTACAGCAGCAGTTGTGTGTCAGATATTGGCAATCGGTGTAAGTGGTGCAGTTTCAACTGGCCCACTAGCTTGCATTGTTGATATTGGTCCAAATTTTGCCAGTGAGTTAAAAAAATATTTGACAATTTGAAAAATATTCACTATGTGATATTTAATCCTTTTTAATATCTCCAGGTATCATTTTTGGAATAAGTAATATGATCACAGTTGTGCCTGGCTTCATTTCACCAATTATTGTTGGTCATCTGACTTATCAAAATGTAAGTGATCAATCAATAATACATTTTAGAGCTAATGTTACACATTGCGTGAAATTGATATACAAATCTTTGATGTTCTGAAAAGACGAAAGTAAAATATTAATTCGGTCTTATTTATTTATTTCCCATTTAATGACAATTCCACTGGTGCCTAAGGGGATAGAGTGTTCCCTCACCCCCAAGTCACTCAGGGTTCAATTCCCGGTAGGGCCAGAAAAATATTCTACTTTTTCACAGTTCCCTGCGCTTGGTGCCCGAGCAAGGTGGAGCGCTTAGGGGCAGTTACTGCCCAAATTTAGGCGCTGCCCAAGATCAAGCCATGATCAACGGTACGATTTTTCCGTGTTCTGGCAATCTCTATGGCTTCTTTGATTCGTCTGGGCCACCGAAGTTTCTCATTGGTAAGAATTCGAGTACCGTCAAAATTGAAATCATTCACTGCTTCGATACTATAGAAGACCACGACTGTTTTGGTTGTCTTACCGAACTTGTCTAGTGTTCCACCATTATCTGTTCCACAGTTTGTCAGGTTTCCTCTACTATAGGGTATGGCATATTTGCCAGCTGCAACTATAAGGTATGGCATATATTCCAGCCGACACCAGAGGGATAACTTGTCTTGAACTTTGACAAGTGATTACAGAACGTTTGAGGGACGCTGTAGACAGGTCGTATGTCATAATGCTTGAGTATTTATCCAATCTTTAAAGTAACTCTTTCGCCTTATTGGAGTAAGGCGGTTTTGGGGAATTCGCGGTTTTCCAGATTTTCCGTGCGAACTTAAAGGTTAAGGGCATTGTTTATGGCTTGTTATAGTAGCCGTTGTTGCAAAAGGTATTACGCAAAATTCTCAATTCCTGGTCTAAGCTCTCTTTGTCACGTACTTTTCCCATTTAGATGACTTATGTTTGTAGTACGCCACGTTTATGTGCTGGTTGGTGGTGTGGTACAACATTCAACGGTTGGTGTGTGTTTTCTTGCGGTACACGCTATGTGCAAGAGAATCATGAACCTTCCTTTTTATCAACACATCCAAGAACTTTTACTGGCCTCGGATTCTATCTTCATAGTAAACTTAATGTTAGTGTGAACTTGGTTGACGTACTCCAAGAACCTGTATAGGTTTTCACTTCCATGTGGCTATATGACAAAAGTGTGATCCAAGTATCGCAACAAAACTTTAAAATTTAACCAAGCATTCTCAATAACCTTGTTTTTTTACTTTTCCGTAAAGATATTTGCAATAACAAGAGAAACCGTTGAACGCATCACTGCTCCGTCTATTTGGCAGTAAAATTTACCACCAAACTGGAAAAAAGTGGAGTTACGGCAAAACTCGAGTAGTTTGGTCCGCTTTAACGGTAAGCGTCGCTGTCCGCGCAGCTGTTGTACGACGTTCATGGTTTCAGTGATCGGAACTTTCGTAAAGAGTGAAATAACATCGAAACTCACCAGAGTTCCTCGTCACTAAGTTATCTTACTCAGAATGTCTACAAAGTGTTCAGAATTTTTGATTGTTGAGGAAATGGTATCAGTTTTTTCGCTAGAAAACGGACGAGAGGTTGAGTTGGTGCGTTGGAGCGTTGGACCGAAACGTTTGTTGTCTACTGAGACGCGGTTTGTCCCGGACAAACAAGTCCATACTAACAATAGCTCCACCGCGCACTTTGTACCTCCTGTCGCTCCATGTAGATTAGCTTTAATAGCACGCTACATTTCCTCTTTACAAATACTACAGTAAAAGAAAAAATTAAAGATAAATCTTGTGGGTTTGCTTTTAATTGTACTATCTAATTTTTTTAAACCAAAGGAATTGACAGGTTTTTTCTCTTACAATTTGGACACATAAAGGAAGGAATGGTGAATTTCAGTAGATAATGTTTTAAAAAATTCATTACTTAGAACTTTCTCTCATATGAAAATGTATGTACAATTTTATGATTGCAGCAAACAACGTCTCAATGGCAAATGGTTTTCATCATTTCGGCTTTTATGATGATTATTCCTGGCATTCTTTACTTGTGTCTGGCAACTTCCAAAATTCAACCTTGGAATAATCCTTATTCTTTGCCTAATGATTATGAGATGAAAGAACATGAAAAAGAAAAAAATAATGAAGAAGCACAAGAGGAAGAATCATTCCTGAGACAGGGGACATCTGATGAGAAGGTTGAACTGAATAAAACAGACTGACAAAGATTATGATAAAATAATTTTGAAATTGGTTTATAAATTGTGAACTAGGGTATGTCAAATTGCCCCCATGCCTAAATGGTAAAACACTCAAAGCACAGAGCAATATATTTGAAATGAATGATTTTAAATTGCCGTCCCATGAGTCAGATTATAAATTATTTATAATCAGTTATTTTTTTAATGATATGATGCAATTTCTTCAGAGGATCTCTTATCTTTTAGAAACTCCTAATCTTTAACCTTTATTTTTATGTTATCTTCCTACGTAGTATTTTACTTAGTAATTTACTCCTAGACAGTAAATTAGTTGATTGTCCTCCACGTGCTCATACGCAGTTTGTACAATAAATAAATTTAAATTTATTTCTGGGGGATGTATGTTAAAACAGTTGTGCATATTTTGGGAAGAAGAAAGGAAGATAGAACTATGATATTTTGTTGAGAATTGAATTATTACTGGAAGAATATGTTTCCAAAATTATAAATCTTTATGTCTAAAAGCACGGGAAAATTGAGAAAACAAAAACTATACCCTTGCAGTTGTTGTTTCTGTGCTCGTAGCTGCCAATTTTTATTTGATTACTGTTTTTCTCATACTGATTTTGATGTGTACGTAAATCTCATCTATATGCTTTTTTATTTCGTTACGCATTTCACTCGTAATATTGCCTTAGAATCTTTGAATTATGTCACTGTAGCAAATAATTTTTTTTGACTGTTTTTTACACATGTGCTTAATATTATAGACAACGATTATTTATTTGGAAAAGATCGTGGATCTGACAGATGTTTAAAAAAAAAGATATTTAACAGAATTTGTATAGTTTAAACAAAATACTTTATCCTTATTGTTTCATCCTTGCAGCGTAATACTGCAGTCGAAAAGTTTATGATAAATACATTCATTGGAGATCCGTGATCACGAGTGGGTGATTCGGGGATGTGGTGCAAATTGCCTTTTTCGCCTTTTACCGCTGGTGAGGCTTGTTTAAATCCCGGTTGAACCAGGTAGGATTTGCAGTGGTGGATAAAACTGGTTTCATTCCATTTCACCTCTATTCACTCACCATCATTCATCCCTCACCACGTTTCAGCATCACCCTTGTCATTCCTGTCATTAGCAGGTTGTTTGAGAAATAGTGGTGGTCGGGTACAACAACAATAATAATAATAAAAGTGCCTTTATTTTGTCGAGACTCAGACCTTGAGGTCCGCTTTTCCGTCTAACCATTTTAAAACATTTACATTTTAAATACAAGTTGAAAATTGGGAGGGTCGTTTTTACATTTAAAATTTGGAATCAATACTAGGGACCATCCCGGTAAAACCTTAAGCGATTTGAGTACACCCAGGAAAACCCCAATCAGGATGGCGGCTTAGTGCCGAACATGGGTTAAAAGCAGCAGTAACAGTACAATATAATTATGAATATACAAATAGAAAAATATAGTAATTACAACAAGGATATCAAAACAAATTATTACATTTAAAAATTACATATTATGATATGATTATACCTTACTAGATACATTTTACACTGTATTTACAAATTATATATTACATAAAATCATATGAAGCTAGAGTACTGAAAGAATGAAAGAGAGATAACGAAAAAATTATTTAAAGAAATAATGAAAGGAAGATAAGGAAAGAAAGGTAGCACACAAATGATAGAGAAAGAATAGATAGAGAATGAGGGTATTGTCTTCCATCCACTTTGTAAGACGTCGCCTGAAAGAAGAAAAAGTTGATAGAGATTTTAGTTTAGCAGGAAGTTTGTTCCAAGAACGTATTGTGTGTACTGTGAAGGATTTACTATAAAGAGTTGTGCCATGCCGATGAAAAGAGAGATGTGAGCCTCGCGCGCGATCCAGTTTCAAAAATTTAAAACGTTTTGCTAAAACTGTCAAATATCCATTTTTATTATTTTATAAAGAAGAGATAGGCAATGCAGCGTTCGACGTCCCTCGAGTGTGAGTGTCCTGGATTTTTTGAAAAATTCTGTCATATGGTCATACTTCTTGAGATGAAAAATGAAACGAATACTTGAGTTCTGAGCTACTTGTAATTTGCGTTTTATTTTTTCCGTCAAGTCTGAGAAAAGAAAGTCGCAGTAATCAAAGTGCGGCATGACAACACTCAGACTCAGAGTATGGAATAACCTCCAGTGACCCCTGATAGTGCTTCAAGAGACACACTGGCGAACTCCCCCTATACAGAAACAACTCTAATTCGAGTTCACTCATTTCATAACTTTCTTACGTTCTGTCTAACGGTGCTTGGTTTGAAGGGCAGCTATTTGATCTGTGCGCACGTCCTTGACTCCGAATCATTTGGCAAGGGGGGGGGGGGTGGGGGTACTTTTCTTAATGTATTATTAAATTATAGACATGCAAGTTTGAGCTTGAAGAGGAAAAATGTTGCATACTCGCATGGAAGCTAGATATATTTAACTTATATTATGTTTTGTCAAATGATGGAAGCCAAAACCTTTAGCACATGAGATAGTCATGCTTCTGGTGAGGTTCGTAGCAGACGGTAGACGCGCACATTCGTTCTTGCTGCTTGTCCGACTAGGCCATGGGAAAGGAAATTTGAGGTGGCATCCTTACGGCCAAAGGGTTATAACATGACCTATTTGATCATACCACTGATTTATCAGATGAATATGAATTCCCCCCCCCCCTTATTGCTTGTGCTGAGTTTTGGGATGTGCGTGACACTAATGGAAATTTGAACGATTATAGTGTGTAGTACCTCAAAGAATGAATTGGATATACAAACAGAAGCTCATGTCATCCTTATCCTTTGTATCAAGGTGCATAGAATGGTAAAACGACCTTACTGTCGTGACTGCTCGAAGGTGATGACGTCAAGGCAGAAACTTTACCGGTATGAAGTACAGGAAAACGGATGTTAGTGCCTATTTTAACACATCCAATTACTCTAATACCTTTCGAAGTGGTAAACATCTGGAGGATTTAATTGTATATTCAAGACAACCTCAAATGGAATTGTCACGTTGACAATCTTAATTCCCAATTAAGCAAATTGTGTTACGCATTCCGAAACTTAGTTAACGCAGTTAGTCCACGTATTTCCCGTTGCGTATATTTTGCAAACGTTTACTCCCATTTACGTTACGGCATTACCTTCTGGGGTAATTCCGGTCAGAGTATTCAAACTTTCAGAATTCAGAAGAGGATAGTTCGGATAATTTGTAAATCTCACCCCCGAAACTCTTGTAAACCTTTATTCAAGGAATTAAATATCTTAACACTTCCCTGCATTTATATTTATGAAACGGTCGTGTTTGTTAAGACCGAATTACTGAAGTGCCACCCTTGCTTTATACGAGACAGTCTCGTTCACTATTAATACTCGCAATAGTAATAATATTCATCGGCCTAGAGTGTCAACCACTCTTTGCCAAAAAGGACCTTATCATTCGGGAATATTCTATATAATTCCCTGCCCAAGAATATAAAAGA
>NNCF01140377.1:0-60687 GCA_002313205.1 Laupala kohalensis
TCCTCGCAACACTTCTACCCAAACGACACTACGTCATTCACATTCGTAATTTACAACAGGCGTTCACTCTGGGTTACAAGCTTATTCACATTCATAGAATTATCACGTTTGATCAATTTCCCTTTCTTCTCCCCTACGTTGAACTCAACACAGCGTTGCAGAAGAATGCACGCTCTGACTGAAAAAAATTTCTATAAACTTATGGTGAACGCTATTTATGGAAAATCATGTGAAAACGTACGATTGCATCGATTCATTTATCTTGTGACGCAATGGGATGGGCGTTGTGGAGCACAGAAATTTATTGCCAACCCAAATTTTGTGTGTAGTCGTCCTATTGAAGGTGATCTCATGACAGTGGAATTGCGTAAAACAGAGGTGAAGATGAATAAATCAGTGTATGTAGGATGTTCCATATTAGAACTTTCTAAATATCATATGTATCACTTCTATTATACATTTCTTAAACATCACTTCTCAGATATGCGACTCTTATATTTAGATACAGATTCCTATATCTTTTCCACTTCCAAAAATGTATACGATGTTATGCAATTGTGCCCTTCGTACTAAGATACCTCTATGTTTGAACACGGCAATCGTTTTGATATCGTTCCTTGTAACAAGAAAAAGTTGGGTTTGTTCAAGGATGAGTGTGGTGCGGACGTGTTGATTGAATTTGTAGGTCTCCGCCCTAAAATGTATGCCCTTCAGACATTCTCCCACATGATCACATGTAAAGCGAAAGGGATTAAACGAAGCGTTGTTCAACACTATAAATTGCAGTATTATAAAGATTGTTTATATCACAATACAATGCGAATGGATATGCAACATTTTATTCGATCCAAAGCACATCATGTGTATTCTTTTGAACAACAGAAGCGCTGTCTTCAGTGTTTTGATGATAAACGTTATTGGTTGGATAGGATTAACAGTTTACCGTGGGGACACTATCGCATTGGAGAGACGTGAACCATGGATGAGGCACATGTCTATCAACTGGCCATTCAAATGATTCATACCATGTTGGATGTGATTGAACATGTCTATCACAACACTCCTGTCACAGACCTGGCATTACAAGCGCATGGCTGTCTCTTGGCATTATTTGAGAGGACACATGACGTTGCTCTCGCTGAACGTGTTACTGTGATACGCCAAGCACTCTGGACACTCCACCATCCACCGCTAGAAAATCTTCCCCCCCCCCCTATGAGGATGCCTAAACACTTTTCACAGCTTGTAAATAATAAAAGGATATCAATATATTATATTTATAAAAACAATCTCTCTTTTTTTCTCACCCTCCATTTCTTTTCAGGATTGCATTCCTCTTATAAAACCATTTACTATTTCAAAAGTTATTACTACATCATGAACAAAAGTTTAATATCATTTATTTTTTAGTCTAACATAACATTGACATCGCACTTTTACATCATTTTTTATAAAAATCATATTTTCAAAATTTACAGTGTTTTTTAAGGATAGCATGATTTCATCACCATTGAAGGTATGTATTAAACACTGTCTTTTGAAAGCAATGTCTTCTAAAATGACTATTTCAAAAAGTTATGGGATAGACAATGTAGCATAAATAAACATTATTATTTTTATTTTTTTATATTTTTTTTCGTTTTTGTGATATAAATCATATGCCCCCCACCCTCCTCCTCTCATGACCTATTGCATATCATTATATGCACCCCCACCCACCCCTCCTCTCATAATCTATTGCGTAACATCATATGCACTCCCACTCACCCCCTCCTCTCATGACCTATTGCGTAACATCATTTGCACCCCCACCCACCCCTCCTCTCATAACCTATTGCGTAACATCATTTGCACCCCCACCCACCCCTCCTCTCATAACCTATTGCGCAACATTGTATGCACCCCCACCCACCCCTCCTCTCATAACGTATTGCATAACATTACACCCCCTTTCTCCTGATGTCACCACGGTATGTATTAAACACTGTCTTTTGAAAGCAATTTCTTCTAAAACCACCCCCACCATTCCTTTTGCATCCCCACTCTCCTCAACCTCCTTTTTATGACTCTACATCTTGTTTAGTTGTCGTGCTGCATACCTTCCCTCCCGTATCTCTCTCTGATCTTCATTTGCATCCCCCCTGTTTCGTCATGCACAACAAAATTATTTTGAAAATAAATCATATTTGGTGGGTGGGTGGGGGTATCTGCTGAGCTGTTGCATCACTTTCGAAGACTGGCGAGAATGTTCCTGATGATATTTTTCTTGAAGAAGACGACATGGTCGACAGTGACACATTTTACTTGCTGAATGAATACACATAACAAACATATTCGGTGTCAAATGAGACTATGTCGAGGATCTCAACGCCCGTGCAGTCATTGTATCTTCAGTCACCTTTGATGACATTTTTACCAAACCTTTTCTTCGAAATCGATGATATCGAAAAAATTACCAAGAAAATAATTCAATCATGAAATAATGTTTGAAATCTCATTTATTTGTAGTAAAAACGAAAACTTCCTATTATTTTATTATCATATTGTACAATTTTACAGAAAAATCGCCAACGGTATATGGCAATATCAATAAGTTATTTAATAAAGTAATTCTAATAGAAGGCTAGAACAAGGACACAAACTCATAATATGCATGAAAACATCATCCTAAAAGTGGTTTTAATTTCAACGTGAAGAGTGAAAAACAAACAAAGAATAGAGAGGAATCGTCAGTGCTGTCGAATTCAACGTTTCCTCCTTGTCGCGTGAACTGCATACAGAACCGTTCTCGGTGGAAAGAAATAGAAGCAGTAAGTGTCCTCTTATAGTATTTTTATTCTACTTTAATTTGTATTAACGTGTTTTTGTTATGAACCAACGAGGAAACGCGTAATTAGTGAAAGTTGCACGCGAAACGGAAGCGCTGCGTATTTTTGGGCGCACACTGTTGGCATACGTCATAAAGAAAAAAAATTAATAAACGGTGTTACTTGTTTTTTTGTCTTCTTTCATTTATTAAAGAAATACTTTTTTCTAAAACGAATAGAAAATGAAATATTTCGAAAAAACTAAATATTTTTCCACTTTTTTATTTTTTCAAAATACTGAGTCGTGCGGTAAAGATATTTTTACGCAAACTTGAATTTCGGATTCTGTTACCAAACTACACGAGAATCAGTCAAAATAAAAACTTCTAAATTTTCCAGGTGGAGCCTTTTTTGATTTCCAATTTACTGGGCAAGTAATAAAGAAACAAACGATCCAAGCAACATAATTAAAATTAACAATTGTGAATTTCATATAACATGTTTGTAAATTCAAAGTCCTCGTAGTAAATGTAATTTTTTCAGAAGTAATGATTTTGATGTAATTTGTTTACCAATAAACATTACCCCTTCACATGATTTTCAATAACATGGTGTAATGATGCAACATTATGTTCTTGAGTGCTAATATTTCGGCGTTCATTAATTCACATGAAGAACGTCTGTCTAATGTTGCAAAAAGTACAATTTTTACAAAAAAGCGTGTAAACAACATTTTGTGTAGATAAATTATCTATCTTTACCCTTAACTATCAATCTATGAGATTATTTGTTTATTTTACTAATCAACCATATGTTTTCTAGCAAAAAAAATCTACATAGTTTTATTACTCTACGATATGGGAAAACTACAAGGGTTTTATAAGTATGAGAAAGTAAAAAATGATTTGGCATATGCAATTAAAAACTTACGATATAATTACAAAACTTTATTTTCAATGTTACAGGACATTAAACTAGGTATTTTTCAATGTAAACGCCATAATGGTCGAGGCACTTAGTAACGAGGGTACAGTAGAAATGTCCCCCACCTGCGTATAGTAAGTTGCACCCATTTCTAAGAACAAATTGGAAACTATCCTATAAGTTCGTACCACATTTAAAAATTTTGAGCCACTCCTTTCGTTCACAATATAATTTTTAACAGTGGTAAAAATTAATAAGTTTAGAAGAATAATCATCTCGAAGACATATTTTTAGTAAAAAGTTTTGAATTTTTAATTTTAGCCCAAAATTATTGATGGTATTGATGGATGAATTATATTGGTATCATTTGACACCAATACAAGTCAGGGACACTTATTTTCACCTAGATTTCATTCTTGCATTATGTGCTAAATATGAATGGATATTGGGTACTGTTTTGCTGTTTATGAAATTAATTACAGAAACTTTTGTTATACTTCTTGTAATTGGATAAATACTAAATGCAATGAAAATATACATTGATATCCTCAACAATAAGAAAGTTTTGTCGTAAGTAACATTACTTTGTATCATAGATATTTTATTTGTAACAAACTAATCATGTTGTTTCTTTAAATAAATATTTAACCGTAGAACATGTTGTTTATTTGCTGTGAAATTTCACAAAGCAATTGTTTTGCTTATTTAATCTCAATGACACCTTGCATTAGTCACATTGAATTCTATTTTTCCCTTACGTCCTTGTAGTTTACATCTCTGCTCTCTCCCTTGGGAAAAGTTTTGTCAATGTGCAATCATATCATGCCTCACTTCAAACACCGGTTTGTGTTCACTGACAGCTTTCCATTTATTAAAATTATTGTGGGGGTCATAAGGAGGATAATTCATGTCATCAATACCAATTGCTTCTGAACGTGGTCGTCCAAGTTTTCTTGATAGTCTTGAATTTATTTCTTCATTACAAAAAATTATACTACATTATACAAAATTAAGTACTCTACTACATTACTTTGGAATTTTAAAGCCATTGTTTGCTTTTTGGGTGGATTTTGAAGTTTGTTGTCTCTCTAGTATTCTAACCATGCATTGCAAGTAACTAGGTATACAAAATGAAATATAACTTTTAGAGTCTATTTTTTTGTTTTCATATTAATTCTGTAAAGAGAAATCAAGAAGTCAATTTTGTCGTCTCCTCCCGTAAATGCTGAGATTATTCGCTGATTATCTACGGGATCGTTATGTGCTCCTAGAGATGGGGACAGAAATTCTTTGTTAACTTTTGAAAGGCTGTCCGTAAGGAAGTCACGTAGACCCGTTGCTTTGGAATGTGATAATAAATGCAGTCCTTGATAAACTTTATGCGGAAGGTATTAAGTACACAGCTTATGCTGATGATCTGGTTGTGTATGTGTATGGCAATAGTAGAAACGAGATAGAACAAAACGGAGGACAGGTACTGGACAAATTTGTCCAATATAGCTCTGTTGTGGATTTCGAGATCTCACAGGAGAAAGCAGTCGGGATGGTACTCGGGATGCGTCACCGAAGATCACGGAGAGATCCAATTGTGCGAGAGGGAGACTGGCGATTGCGCATAGTTACCAAGGTAATGTACTTGGGAGTTGTGGTCGACGAAAAGTTGACATATGTACAGCATCTCGACTATTTGCGAACATAGATTATAAATCTGGTATATGGGTTGCGTAGGATTGGGACTACGAAGCAAAATATACCACGGCAAAAACTCCAGGAACTATGTAAGGCGCGATCGAACCAATCCTAACATACGGCAGTGCGTTGTGGGGTGCACGTGTGAAGACCAGACACTTTGAAAGGAAGCTGTCGAGTATCCAGCGCATGAGCCTTGTATATGGGTATGGCGGGTATCGAAGCATAGCCACAAAATCGATGCTGGTTCTACTGGGCATATTGCATATCGACTAAGAGTAGACGAGCACATTTATCACTATTTGGTGCGGCGCAAAAATACAGTTACAATAGGCATTATCCACTAACGGCTGGTGGAAAATACTGCGTGATAAACTATGGACAAGTTGACAGATTGCGCACGAACAGGTAGGTATCTGCATTCCTTCATTCCTAACGTTACTTTTTCAAATAGAACGAAGAAATGGTTTAATCCACAGCAAACATTGATTGAAGCGATGACAGGACACGGGAACTTCAACAAGTACTGGTTTACAAGGGTTTTTTGTCAAGAACCTGACTGTGTTTGTGGCCAAGGAGAGGAGAGTGTGGTACACGTATTGTTTGACTGCAGCCTTTATGACCAGGAAAGGGGTGAATAGTACAGTGCACTGCGACGACAAGGACTCTACGTGTGGACAGATTTTTTCAGGTTAATAAGCACACAAGATATCTTCGCTACAACGGCAGAATTTGTTGCAAAAATATCGGAAATAAGATAAATAATAATAACTAGAGAGTAGAATGAACCGACCACATCGTGGTTAGAAAACAGAAATAACACTGGGAACATTGAGAATGACCTAACTCAAATAATATAGAAACAAAGATAAATATTGGATGAGAAGGACAATTATTAGATTACAGTGAGTGACAATCATGATTATGGCAGAACCTCGGTAATCACTTTTTAGTGCTGGCACAGGAAATGAATTAAAATGAAAAAAATGAATGAAATTTGGTTTAATTTTATTTTTAAGGAATGACGCAATCAACACTTGATGAGTGTAAAGTTTTTGACATTTTTCGTGTACTGATGTTGAGTTTACCCTATCCAATAATACACAATTACCATCAATTTGTTTTGCAATGGCCTCGCGGGAACAAGTGTAAGCCACGAGATTTTGCAGTGACCACTTGACCTTTATTCAATGATATTTTGCGTTTATGGTTAGCGTTTATGGAGGAGACAATACTTGGTCTTTTAAAGCGAACGTGAAGGCTTCCGTCTCCGGGAGAAATTCTCCACGTAGGATTTACATGAGCGACGCATGAATATTGGCTTCCGACATTCTCAACTCATGAAGATATCGTTCATGTAGGGAATACGAAAAATAGAAAAACACTTCTCAAGTGAATGAGCCCTCGATCACCGTTGACATTATTTGTTCGGTTTTGGAAAAAATATTCAACTGAAAATCACCATAGACAAATGAACCACTGAATTTTTGGGATAAGACATTCACCAGCTTTCACTCACGTATACTCTCCCACGTTGACCGAGCACACCCACGTATAGTCTCTTTGCACACATTATTTTTCTTCTTTTTCTAATATTTCTCGGGATTTTTCTGGATATTAGTATAACAGCGGGCTTGACTTGACAAAGCATGTTGAACGTTTTGTAATTTAATGCACATTTTGTCTCCGACTTAAAGAATTTTCAGTCTATGTGACGTGCTCAGAATCACACCTTCTACACTATTTTCAAAATCGTATGCCCAATTTACCAAAATTATCACATGTATATCTTTCTACTATTTTTCTAGACTTCAACAAGCATCTAAATAATGTACGTGAGAAGATAAGCAAGATTTATTACAATATTCAAAATTCGGTACAAAAATGAAAGGTCAATTTGCGGTGTACACTGGAAGTTTGAGACCTATGATTCAATATTGCTGTATTATAAGGGGACACCGTATTTTCCACATCAAGTATGAGGGAAAAATGAAAAGTTTGAAGAGATTGTGTCTGATACAACTACGTAGTCGCTATCACACTTTTTCAAGTGAAGTACTAATAGTGATTTTGGGGATAATGATACGTGACCTTCACATCCTAAAAGAAAAATTTAGAAAATCGATGACACTTAAGTGAGAAATAATTATTTATGGACAAAAGTTCAGAAAATAGGATAAATATTGGAGAAAGAAACTAACAGAGGTGTTTCTGCAAAGACGGCAGATCAAAGGGAGACTTCCAACGATGTACGAAAGACATACCAATACATGCAGGAGGTGACAAAAGTACGAAAGACGAGGAAACGGTTGGTACCAAAATCGATAATGGCAGGTTTTCTGACATGATACACTAACTCCAAGACATTTACGACGTATAGTAAAATTCAATGATACAGTCTGTGAATGGCAGTGTTGCGAAGAAACACCAGAGAAAATTTCATGGAATTGCCCTTTGTATGGACGGGAACACGGGAGATTACTAAAGGGAATACGAACAATAGACACACTAGTCATAAGCAAATACGACCAAAGGGAGAAATTTGACATATTTGACCAATGTACGATGGAAATAGGTGAGGAGCAATGAGATCGATATTACGACAGACGGCAGAAATGTGTTATCGATGATACTACATAACACTATAACGGATTAAGTACCGTAATGTGAAACAAAAACAACGAAAAATAAAAAACCTTATGATCATTTATATTGTACACGAGGTAATCCAGTAACCTACTGGCGGGAAATGAATTACATAAATAAACGAATAAATTGAAAAAGATCTCCTCTGCTTAAAATAATAATGGGAAGGATCCAAACGGATTTGTGCACATTGGTTTGTCGCAGTTAATTGGCAAGTTCAGTATAATTTCTGATTTTTTCATTGAGTGTTTTCTACAGGTGACAGTTTAGTGGCAACGTTAATATGAAGGGTCGAAGACTTTTTTTGTCTATTATTGTGATGTCAAATCTTTTGTTTTGTGGGATTTTGTGCGTATGAATGGTTCTATCAATGTATATTATAACATTTTCATTTTCATGGAAGGTTGCTTTTGTTTGGTAGCGGTAGTATGCAACCAAATTACTTTGAAAGCCCTATTTTGGAGTCAGCTGATAGTACACTATGCCTGCTACCTCAATCATTCATGTGCACGCTGACGTGACGTAATCAGTGTTTTAAATGTGATCTTACATAGTCAGCATTTGTCCTTCCCTCTATATTTCTAATAGCTCCTCGTAGGTACCTTGTCCTGTATTGCTAGCATAAAGTCCTTCCGCAAGCAGGTCACCTTGAATAAGTCATTTCACTGACATAAAGGTGTCAGCATAAGGCTCATGCAAGCCATGGAAAAAATTTCCTTGTATTGTTTTGGAATTCCAGCGCATATAAACTCCTTTTCATATATAAAGTTTTTCCTGGTTCCATGGACGTTTTTGGAGTTTAAGCAGATTATACGATGAACTCCCGTCATATATTGCCTTGTGAAGGGGAGATCGGTTTTAAAAGTTTATTAACTTCGATTTATCGTATAACCTTAGATTTATCGTAGAAAAACTTTCTCAGGGATAAAATTTGATGGATGTGCAGGTCTTTGATGTCGAGTATACATCTGCATTCAAGCTTTCTTTGCAGGTTTAATCGCTATACGCAGAATTTGTATTTGGTCACTGTAGTTCCAATGAGCCTTTGGAGAATGTTCAACTCTTGTTTCTGACCATTTGATAATTCAAACCCTGTTTGTCAGAACAGGTATGACAAATGTGTTTGTGGTATTCGTCTGGTTTCTTCCTGTCAAATGTGTCTTCATTGCCAAATGCAGTCTGTTCTTGAACTCCTTCTGGAGATCGTTCTGCACCCATCTATCCAAATACCCAAGGGATTGTTGAATAACTAGGTATTTGTAGGGATCTGTATCTTCCTTGTTAGCAAATGGAATTTCATCAATGAGCAGAGTTTCCTGATAAAGTTCCCCTCAGAATGTGAAGGGAGCGGCATTTATCTAAGCCAAGCTCCATTGTGATGTCCTGAGAAAAGCATCTTACTTACTTCGTAAGTTTACAGAGTTGTTCACAGAGGTCATCCTTGTAGATGTGACAGATGTCTGGTGGTTCTTCCACAGCTAATAGAAATCCCCTTCCCAGTAGCATTCAGCATGTTCTTAAGTGGTTTATTGAGAGGCAGAACCACCAGGAGCTTATGCAATATCACCCGAAAATTCCCTTCTGTATCTGTATGATGCCTGTTTTAACAACTTTATCACTAGTGTTAATGTGGATTTTCTCAGTTCATAATTGCATACTATGTGGAAAAAACTGTCTAATATGCGGATTTATACGATAAATTCCCGAGATTTATTATTGTCCATATCTGCAATGTGGAGGTTTCTTTTCTATTGTCGACCTTGTTTCATTACAGTTGCGTATATGATGAGCTACTCCTTGCATCCTCTGGAAAACTTAACACATTTCTTCTGTTCTTGATCAAGTATGTAATTAACAGTAAAGTGCTCGTAAAAAGTCTAATTGATAATTTCTGTTCGGATTAATCATGTTACGTCGAATGAAAATGGTAGACGGGACCGGGATTCGAATCCCGGCCCGTCTACCATTTTCATTCGACGTAACGTGATTAATCTGTTACCTGGCGGTGAGGTTCACCGCAATCTAAGAGATTTCTATGTTTCTGTTCGGAGTTTGTAAATAATGGGCAGGCTGTGTATTGATCTTTATTTTGATGGATCACCAGTAGCTCCTTCTTTTGGGATAAGACATGACACTCCACTGCAAAATAAACGTGGTAATTCTCAGGATTAAGAATGATTTCTGTGGATAATTTGACAAGATATGTGTGATGGGAAGTAACGTATTTCAACCAGAAATTGTGAACGCNGTTTGTAAATAATGGGCACGCTGTGTATTGATCTTTATTTTGATGGATCACTAGTAGCTCCTTCTTTTGGGATAAGACATGACACTCCACTGCAAAATAAACGTGGTAATTTCTCAGGATTAAGAATGATTTCTGTGGATAATTTGACAAGATATGTGTGATGGGAAGTAACGTATTTCAACCAGAAATTGTGAACGCTATCTATCCTCGTTCCCTTCCAGTTTTGTGGTTTTGAGAGATTTTTTTTCGTAATATCTTGTACTTCAACATTTGTGAAATTTCTGGTGTGTCAGCATATTGTTGGTATTCTTGTCTTGTCCATGAAACATTGTGATCATATTGAGAGGGGGTTCGTCCACACTTCATAGCAAAAATTGTCTGTTCAGCGGTGAGGTATTCTTTCACGCCATCATGCTGTTTTTGCCTGACATTCCACTAGAAAGACATTTCATTTTCAAAGAAGTTTTCCAAGAAGACTTCGCTAGCCAAGTTGGCCAGACTTGGCCGCTAACCGCTTGACACTAAGCGCGCACGCAATTTTCCAATAGACGTCAGTGCCTTGGTTGCCTACCATCCAAGGTTCAAATCCCGCCTAATATCAATGAAGGAGACTACATAGAAGTGCCGTGACGAGCAAGCATGCACACCTCGTCACGACCAATTTGACGCGACCTTGAATTGGATGCTGTTGTATTTCTTTCAGACCTTTTTCATACACGGTCAGTCGTGCAATTATGTTAAATACAATACAAAGCGTAACTCAACATGGCTAAACTAATTCCTCTGCTACTGGAAAAAATAGCTAACTTTGAATGCAACTCTGCAAAACATTTCTGCATGCTTTAACGTAGGTAGTTTAGAAAATTCATTAGCTATATCTGTAATACTATAGGAAAGTATGGAAATATAATATACATAAAAACAAATAAACTTTTAATGCAATATTTGCATGAGTTGAATATATGAAGCGGTGGAAATACGATATTACATAAATTTGATTTTAAACGTATCAATTATGGTTTACACGGATTTTCAGAAAATCTTTCTTTCTTTCTTTCTTTCTTTCTTTCTTTTCCTCTCATTTCTTTTCCAGGAGAATAGTTATAAGTAATACGAAATGAAAAAAATAAAATACTGATCACACGTTGTAACTATTTTTCAGGACATGTTTGGCTATGCCTTACGTCATCCCAAAGTTCCGGCATGCAATGGTATAATAAATGAAGCAGGACTCACGCCCCTAACATTAGCTTGTAAGCTTGGGCGCGCAGAGGTTTTTCGAGAGATGTTAGAATTGAGTGCTCGAGAGTTTTGGCGGTACAGTAATATAACATGTTCGGCGTATCCCTTGAATGCACTTGATACACTGCTACCAGATGGACGCACAAGTAAGTAATTTCAGAAATTCCCAAAATTCATGTTATCTTGTTTATTTGTCCACATTAAAATACTGAGTGACTCAAAAAAATTTAAGTCCACATGTCCTATGATGAACACGGCCTCCGCTGTCCCGGGTTGAAACGATTTCATTTTTTCCCTGCATATTGCATATCTGGCATTAATGTATAGAGCTGTCTTACTTTCTCTGCACGTTCCCATCGTGGTTGCCACGCGGTCAATAGTTTTTCCCTCAGTTTCTTTTCCCATCCCTCCCTTCTCTTAGGTCAACTTTGGGCCATGAATCACAATTAGTTTTTCTCATCCGTCCATCCATCTATCCATCCCTGGCGCTACAACCCTTGTAGGGTTTGGGTCTCTTCCACGACCTTCCTCCATTCTTCCCGATCTTGCGCTCTTCTCCTCCAACCTCGGACGCCCAGTGCTCTTAAGTCCTCTTCAACCCCATCCAGCCATCTCGCTCTCGGTCTGCCTCTTCGTCATCGCCCCCCTGGCCTTTGTTGCCATACTTTTTTTACTAATCTTTCCTCAGACATACGTTCCAAATGACCCCACCAGCGGATTCTATTTGACTTGACCTCTGCAACTATCGTTGGCTCTCCGTACAGTGCATACAACTCTGTGTTCATTCTTATCCTCCATACTCCATTTTCTTGAACCGGTCCATAAATTCTTCGCAATATTTTACTTTCCCAGGTGTTTAACATCAACTCATCTCGCTTCGTAAGGACCCAAGCCTCTGCTCCATAGGTCACCACCGGTCGAATAATTGTACGGTATATAGTCTTTTTAACATTTCTTGAAATATTTTTTGAAGCCAGGCAACGACTCAAACCAAAGTAACTCCTGTTACCTTCTTGTATCCTCCCCTTGATTTCTACACTGGTGTCATTTTTTCCCGTGATCCTCATTCCAAGGTATTTAAAGCTTTGCACCCTTTCAAACACTGAAGATCCCATTCTAAGCGTTCTCCTTTCCTTTTCCTCTTGTGTCATCTTAACCATATATTTTGTCTTCCCTTCATTCACAGACATCCCTACTTCAGCTGCTGCTTTGTTTAACTGCTCAACTGCTTCTTTTAGGACTTTCTCGTTTCTTGCCATAACATTTACATCATTCGCAAAGGCCAGAAAATGGATCTGCCTGTTGAAGAGGGTCCCACCCGGATTCATTTCTATGTGCCTTACAACATCTTCCAACACGATGTTAAATAAGACCGTGGAGCACGGATCCCCTTGTCTGAGACCTCTTACCACCACAAACTCCGGAGATGTTTTATTTTGAATTCGCACCTTGTACTTTGACCCTTTTAATGACATCCACACGAGGCGCACCAACTTCACAGGAATATCCAATCTCAACATTATGTCCCGAAGTTTACCTCTTCTTATACTATCATATGCCATTTGATAAGTCTATAAAGAGCTGGTGCACATCTATCCGAAACTCCTGGCCCTTCTCCAATATAGTTCGTTCAGTGAAGATTTGGCCGATCGTGGAACGCCCCCTTCCAAACCCACATTGGTCCTCACCAATAAATCCCTCCGTGATTTTTTCTAGCCTTTTGGCAATAATCTTCATCAATAACTTGTAGCCAATATTCAATAGTGAAATGCCTGTGTAGTTAGAACACTTGGTTTTATCTCCCTTTTTATGTAAAGGTGCTATTATTGCTGTGCTCCACGGCATTCGCTAATGTCCACCGGCATTCGCTCAACTCTCCATATGTTCGTGATGAGCTGATAAATTCGCTCCACAAGATCTTTCCCTCCATACTTCACCATTTCTGCACTAATAACGTCTTCCCCGGATGCTTTATTGTTCCTCATTTCCTATACGGCTTGTTCAATCTCCATTAAAC
Source organism: Laupala kohalensis (assembly GCA_002313205.1). Taxonomy (NCBI): domain Eukaryota; kingdom Metazoa; phylum Arthropoda; class Insecta; order Orthoptera; family Trigonidiidae; genus Laupala; species Laupala kohalensis. The sequence goes on from NNCF01140377.1 coordinate 13,574, forward strand.
GAGGCTCGTCCACTTGCTCCGACTCCTTCTTCTTCTGCCTCGCCTTATCCCGTTATGCGGGGTCGGCTTTCCCAATCATGCGACGCCATTTATTTCTTTCTTGAACGTCTTGTTCATGGAGTCCTAATACTTTCATGTCCCTCTGGACATTTGTCAGCCAGGTTGTTTGGGGTCTACCTCTACCCCTCTTTTCCGTAGCGATGGAAAGGCACTTCTTCGCAACGTGATCGTCGGGTCTTCTCATAACGTGACCGTACCATCTCAGCCTGGCTTCCGAAATTTTGTGGGTTATGGGCGCGACTTTGAAACTCCCCCTTATATGTTCATTGCGCACTTTATCCTTGAGAGTAACTCCACCCGACCATCGCAGCATACGCATCTCAGTTGTGTGCAGTTTTTGCTCATGAGCCTTAGTTGTCGGCCATACTTCGCACCCATACAGTAGGGCTGGTCTCACTGCTGTTTTATAAACTTTTCCCTTTGTCCTAATAGGCATTTTAGTGTCGCATAGAACTCCGGTTAGCGTACGCCACTTGTTCCATCCAGACATCGTCCTGTGTATGATATCCGCCTCAATAGTCGCATTTTCCGAGATAACTGATCCCAGATATTTGAAGGTTTTTGCTTGCGGAAGACTTATGCCGTCAAGCTTAATGGTGGTATTAATGGAACTGTTCGGGTCGAAGTTGCAGATCATACATTCGGTCTTGGTTCTACTAATGCGCAGTCCATTGGTTTCCAGTGAGTCTCTCCATTGCTCGAGGTGTTCTTGGAGTTCTTGTGGGTTATTCGATATCAGAGCTACGTCGTCGGCATATAAGAGATTCCACGGTGTTGGTTTTTGTATCTTTGCTGTTAGATAATTCATCACTACATTGAAGAGCAACGGGCTTAGTGCGCTACCTTGGTGAACCCCTACTTTAATATCAAAGCTCTCTGAAAGGCCCGCTGGACTTCTGACTCGTGTTTGTACATCTGTATACATGTCCCTTATAAGTCGGACATAGCATTCAGGGACGCCATGAGCTCTTAGGGCCTGCCATATGATGGTTCTCGGTACACGGTCGAAGGCCTTTTCAAGATCTATGAAAATTATCACCAGGTTCTCCTTATTTTCACGAGCTTTCTCCATTACTATTCTAATAGCATGAATTGCATCTGTGGTACTCTTTCCCGAAGTGAAGCCGCACTGATTCTCAGTTATGGTGATGAGGTTTAACAGGCGTTCGCTCAAGATTCTTTCCCAGATTTTCAAGGTGTGTGAAGTCAGCTTAATACCACGGAAATTGTTACAGTCCCGAACATCCCCTTTGTTTTTGTAAAAGGGGACAAGCGTGCTCGAACGCCACGTGTTAGGCATTGTTTCATATCTAATGATGTTATTAAAAAGTTCACAAAGCCATACTTCTCCATCCTTGAGTGTTTTCCAGACTTCTGCTGGTATGTCATCTGGCCCACTCGCTTTGTGATTTTTCATCTTAGAAATGGCTTCTCTAACTTCTGCTATAGTGATTTCATTGGCAGGTCCTTGTATTTTCGGTTCGTCTATTTCCGGTTTTCGTGGGAATTCCTCATTTAGGAGCTCATTGTAGTAGTTATACCACCGCCTACATATGCCCTTATCATCCGTGAGCAAGACTCCTTTCTCATCTTTTATGTATTTGGTTGTAATTATGTCTTTGGTGTTATTATGCCTGTGTTTCGCTATTTTATAGATTTCAGTGTCCGAGGCTAGTTCTAGGCGTTGGTACAGGTTGGAATCAGCTTTGTCTCTCTCGATTGCCACGGTTCTACGGGCATGTTTCTTTGCCTCCTTGTACAACTCCTTATCTTGGTCCTGGCCGGTTTCTTGCCATATTTTGAACAGACGTTTTTTCTCTGACACCTTTTCTTTTGTGTTGCTGTTCCACCACTTGGAGTCTTTCTCGTTTCGGGGAGGGCCTTTGCTGATTCCTAGCACGTCTTTTGCAAAAGTTACACACACATTTTCAAATTTCGACCAAGTTTCGTTGGGAGACTCATCTCTAGGGGGGTTCTCTATCATGAAGTTTTTAATACCATTTCGAAAGTCGGATCCTTTTTCTGAAGAAAGTTCTTTCCATTTTATTTTCTCCGCTTTCAGAGTCCGTATTTTTATTGGCCTTTTAAGTTTTATTGATGCCAAGAGCAGCCTGTGTTGACTTGTGAGCGGTTCTCCTGGTATCACCTTACAGTCTTTGAATTGCTTGAGGTTGGTCTTATCTGTGAGAATATAGTCAATTTGCGTTTTGGAGTTTCCGCTTTTGTAAGTTATAAGATGCTCATCTTTTTTCTGGAAAAATGTATTCGCAACTGCTAAATTTTGTAAGACGGCAAATTCTAAAATTGTGATTCCTTCGTTATTTTGTTTCCCATACCCAAAGCCCCCATGATGTCCCTCAAAGCCATTCCTATCCATACCCACATGCCCATTTAAGTCACCGCAGATAAGTCTTTGTTCACTCGCAGGTATTGTGTTTATGTAAACACTTAGTTCTTCCCAGAATTCTTGTTTCTCTACATCTGGACACCCAGTTTGTGGCGCATATACAGAGACGACATTTAGGCATGCTTGTTTCTCTAAGGCCATTTTTATACCTATGATGCGGTCACTGATTCTATTTATCTCAACGATGTTTTGGCTGAGATTTCGGTCTAGAATAATCCCAACTCCATTCCTGGCATTGTTTTTTCCGTAATATATAAGTTTGTACCCCTTACCGATGCTACGTGATTTAGCGCCTTTCCATTTTGTTTCCTGCACACAACAGATATTTATGTGGCGTCTTTCCAAGATGTTGCTTAGCTCAACACTGCGTCCAGTCATGGAACCAATGTTCCATGTTGCAATACGAACTTGGGACATTGGCACCCTGTTTCGGTCGTGTGGTTTTCCGTCGCTTAGGGGGTACGCCCTAGTATTTCTTGCAGTATATTCGCCAACGTCGCTTAAGGGGGACGCCCTAGTATTATAACTCTTTGCTTTATTTCTTTGTCTCATGATTGGTATAAAGATTTGGCTATGATTTTTACGGCCGGTTGCCACCTGACGCCAAGGTTGTGGTCTTCCTGGAAGACTTGAGTGCCGCCGTTGACCTTGCTGTTAGGTTCTTCCGCCGCCATCTCAACATGAGTATCCCAACCTAGACACTCAACTCCGCCCATGACCTCTTCTCCAATTATGTTAGAGGAGCTCCCGAGCGGGGTTTCTTTACGGAGTTTTCTCTCCGGCCTTATTTGGTTCGCGAGAGGTATTTTATTTCCCTCTTGCCCTTCAGCAGCCGGAACTGCTGACGGGCGTTCCCCTATCCACCACCTGGGGACGCGCTCTCTAGGGTCACAGGCTTTCCCCACTTGCTCCGACTCCGAAATCTGTTATTCCCCTATATCCTCCTCCTCCTGCGTGTCGTCCCTATTTAGCATGTCTTCAATTTCTTCAACTGGACCCACCTTTTAAGAATTAAGCTCTCTTCTCCCACTAAATTCCCATCCTCTCCGGCAACCATCACCGCTCGTGGTTGAAAACCATTACGTTCCCGCTTTATTCTTTCATACATTCGTCTTCTATCTCCCATCTCCACCATGCCCTCTATTTCTCCCATCTTCTGCTTCTCCCATTCTCGTTTCTTCCTCCTGCATATTTTCGTGGCTGCCCTTCTTTTATCTCTAAATTGCTGTGCAGTGTTCCGGGTTTTCCTTTGCAACATTTGCTTCCTAGCTTCGTTCCTTTCCTCTATGGCCTTACTGCAGTCATCATCAAACCAACCTGCCCTACGCTCAGGCCGTACCTCACCACAACTTCCTCTGTGGTTTCTAAGATTGTTGTTGTAAGTTTATCCCAATTCTCCTCCACTGATGCCCCGACTGTTTCCTTTACGTTTAAGTTTTGTAAAAGTCTTTGCATTTCTCTTCTATATTCCTCTGCTTTCACCGACGATTTGCTAAGGAGCTCTGTGTTATACCTTTTCCTAGCAACTCCTGGTTTACTTTTTACAGTCGATATGTTTTGTTTATAACGCACCCGAAGGAGGTAATGATCCGTATCCACATCCGCACCACGGCAGCTTTTCACATCAAAAATATCTAATTTATGTTTGGAGTGAATAAGTATATGATCAATTTGGTTTTCGATCTCACCATCTGGGGAACGCCATGTTACTTTATGTACATCTTTGCGCGCAAAATACGTACTTACGGTCATTCCTTTGCTTACAGCAAAATTTACCACTCTTTGCCCATTGTCATTCGATTGTTCATGTAAACTTTCCTTACCAATAGTGGGTGTATAGTTCTCTTCTCTGCCTATCTTCGCATTCATATCCCCAACAACAATCTTCACATCATATCCCGGTGCCTCATCGTACGCTCTTTCTAGTTGATCGAAAAAGTCTTCTTTACTTCATCCTCCGTTTCCTCCGTTGAAGCGTGCACACACATAAACGTAACATTAAAGCACTGTCCCCTGGTTCTTAATACACATATCCTTTCATTTATTGCCTTGAGTGCTAATATCGCGTTCTGAATAGTGTTCTCTACAGCAAAACCTACTCCAAGCATTCTACTCTCACCTCCACTATAGTATAAAGTATAACCTCAGAATATCACTGCCTTTCCATCGAATTTCCTGCAGGGCTACTATCTTGATTTTATACTTTCTTAACTGCCCCACAAGATTTAGAATGGCGCCTGGTCAAGAACATTCCATGTTGCCAAATTAAAATCTTTGTCCTTGGTGCTTAGCATTGTTCGTCTTCTGATCAGTCCTAATCCGAGGCTTGGTCGCTTCTGATTCGTAGCAATAACTTTTTTCCCCAGACAGGTCGCTGACCTTGTCGTGGAACCCCCGTCAGGAGGACCGGAGTTTTATTCAGGGACCTGCCCTTAGCCTTTAGGTCAATACCCTTCCCACAAGGTAGTGGGTGACTTCAGTCTTCCGCCTCTTCTGCCGTTGGAGTGGACACACTCTCTTCCGCCTTCGGAGCCGTTGCCGTCCTCTTCGCTGGTTTTGGTCCACCCCGGGTATTTAATTTCCCTGGTTCCCACCTGAAAAATCCAGACCGGGCATCCCCCTATCCGCCACCTGGGGATGCGCCCGATGGGGGACCAGCAACTTCATACGGGAGTTTTTCTCATCACATAGTCCAATTTGATCCATATATACCTAACGAATTGATCAAATTGTTTTATATTTTTGTATATTCCTAATAATAAACACACAAAAAATCAATGAAATATATTGTGCTTCCAACTTTTTGAAAATCGACCGCCCCAAAAGTGGGAGGGCAGGGCTCACATGCTCCTTAACTGACCGCTCCAAAAATGCGATCATATGATGTGTTTTGGTGAATTATAATGTTTATTGTTAGATAACAATAAACAAATTTTTATTGTCAAAAAGCAGTACAAACTGCGTATGACAACGTGGAGGACAATAAACTAATTTACTATCCGGAAGCAAGCAAGGGACCATCCCATCAATTCCGATCAAGGGCCCTAAGGCAGAGACGGATTCAAAAATTTCAGCAACAATTCCTAGATAAGATAAAAAGTTAGTTACGAGTTATAATACTAATAAAGTTGAGTTAGGTACACATGTGTTGAGTACAACTAAAGTTGAGTACACATAAAACTAAATTAATATGAGCCATAAGACAACACAGTCATGCAACAAAATAGTTTTTGAAATTGTTATAAGTTATTTTAAAAGTAAAAGTACAGCAACGGCATGATAAAGTACAAGACGAATTTAACTTTTATTAAAATCCATAAATTCATTTACATTGTAGAAGCCCTGGTGCAGGAGGTAGTTTTTAACCGTGGATTTGAAGAGAATCAATTTCATAATATCTTTTATATTCTTGGGCAGGGAATTATATAGAACGATTCCCGAATGATATGGTTCTTTTTGGCAGAGTGGTTGACACTCTAGGGCGATGTTGAGAAATTGTTTTTTAATGAGCTGATGTTTCCCACGACTTCACTGGCGTTAGTTTCGGAAGTGAACATAGAATTAGGTACGTGGGTGGATATAATTGGAAGACATTGATTTGGATATATTGAGTTCGTTATTTTACCTACTTCTGAGAAGTAAGAATTAAACAAATTTGAAATGTCCTGAGGATTTGGCACAATTTTGCCATCGTTTAGTAAAGAAATATTTTCTTCGCTATTTTCAGAAGTTGGCGTGTATTTTTTAACAATATTCCACATAGCTTTCGTCCGGTTGTTCGATTTCAGTACCTTCCAGTCGTTTTCTATAACTTTAGCTGCATAGACTACTTTTCGAAGATTAATCATGTATTTTCGAAAGTAATCATGGAATTCGGATGGTTGGTTATAGAGGTTTGAAAGATAATATAAACGGCGTTTGTGTTTTGAAAAAATTCTTACCCCTTGGATGATCCATCTATTGTATTTATTTGTGTTAATTAACTTGCGTTTTATGAGAAAGCTAGAGTTGTAATGTTTTAGGAATATTGAGATAAATACATTGAATTTGTCGTCGGTGTTTTTGGAAATGTAAACATCTTTCCATGTTTCTTCACGCAAATAATTTATAAATATGAATTGATTTGTGTCATTTAACTCTCTTGAAAACTTGTAAAGTATTTTATGTGGTTTTTGTTTACCATTTATAGTCAATACTTGAGCAAGCTGATCGCTGTATCCGGCGATAAACACTTTCGAGAAATACGAGATTCCATTGTTGACGATAATTTGATCTAGCAATGTTTGAGATGAACCGGAGTGGCGAGTGGGTTCGTTTATCGTAGTAATAAGGTTGAACAACATGTGATAAGGTAACAGTGGAACAACATGTGAATATAAGATATGTAGGTATTGTTTCTTGTCTATAAATTAGTAGCATACATTACATAATTTTTATACTAAAAGAGAAGTTTTTAACAATATCCATCACAACATATCCTTATTAGTGTAATACAGGATTTGTATTTCCCGTTCATTTCTACGGCATATTTCAAGTAAACGAGCGTGTGTAAGGAGCAAACTTTATATGCGAATAAGATAGAGTGGTTGTTATTATGGTGCTTGTTCTAACGTCTTACCAATATTGAACCATCGGATCATCGATGCTCACGTAAGGATCTATTGGGTAATATTGCAACCATTTTTGTGTAGCAAATCTGAAGAAAGGTCTTTAATTTGCCTTTGAATTCAAGTTGGCTCAGACAATTCCATTTCCATCAACAATCATTTTATAGGAATACATGCGAAAAGCATGTATGATTAATAGATTCCTGGTAGAGATTGTTTGGCTTGTAACAAATTCAACCAAAGTTTGCCGTACAAATACCACAGCCTGGATGAGTGAATAATTCTCCGATATAGCTCAAGACCCAAAAATTTGTGACACGTATTGACAAGAAATAAATTTATAAATTCAATATGTAGCGAAAAACTGAAGATTTCTTCGTCTCAGAAATACATTGAGGTAGATAGATTTCGACTCAGGATCAATCGCAACATGAGACTTAAATCAGGCACGTAAATACATGTCTTCAAGAAATAGGCGAGTCTCCCATTCACACAAGAATACAATCTAAACAGTATAGTACAGCTAATAAAAAGATAATATAGTATTCAATCTGTTCATTTTAGTGAACATAAGCAGGTAAGAGTAAATCTAAGCATTATTGATTATTTGTAGACTGTAGTAAATATTTTTGAGAAACTTGTCACGTAATACTACATTAATAAATAATTACCTTATTTTTAACTTTTCCTTTCATTATTATACCAGAAAGAGACACTCTTTTTGAAACATATTCATTGAGTTATCATAAAGGTACAATATTCAGTTTAATAATACTGTTTGGCAAGAATTAAGAGAAAAATACTTGCACCGCGCGCAGTAAACGACAAAAAACTACATTCTTTATTAACACCGAATACACTTCCATACCACATTCAAATTTTCCCAGATTATTTAAAAATGTATAAACTATTCTTAGTATTAATTTGAAAGTCTTCGAAATGGTATTTTTTGAGTTATAAAAAATAAAAATTTTGAGTTTGAGTATGCTAATTATTTCGACTATGTCCAACCTCATTTAGTACATCATAGTAAATAACTTTAAACAGGCTATTAAACTTAGCATTGCTATTAATTCCAAACGGATCGAAATACTATAACAATATTTGACATTTTATTAGTCTACGTAATGACTATCACCCTACCATATTTTATCAAAATCTGAGATGATGTGGTTTAGACTCTGAGTAATATGACACAAAATGACCTTGTTTTAAATGTCCCTCGTATTTTCAAAAATATTGTCATTACCAATTTCTTTCGTTTTTCGTCGCTCAATCTTGTCAAATTTCGTTGTGCGTCTACTGTTGATCATCCTTCCCGGAATCCATATTTTCTCCTGTCATCCATACATCGATTTCCTTTCGTCCGTAACGTTAGTAGTCGTTTCATATTTTCCAGCTGCTTACCCACACACGGCAACAAAGTTATTAGGTAGTGGTGCTTCGTCTTTCGTGTTTCTCCTTTGTGCAATACCGATATTTTTGCTATTTTCCAATCTAAGGGGATTTTAAATTTTTCGGTTTATCATCGGGTAGCTCGCTTGTATTATCTCATTTGTGATCCCGTCATACCCTGGGCTCTTCCGTTTTCAGAAATTTCTTACCTCAGTTCTTGCCTTGTTTTAGTTTTTCCCAACATTATACTCCTGTGCTATTTACATCCTTTCCCACTCGTCACTTTCACTATCGCTTGATAAACGGTTATAACCAATATCTCTCTACCTCTTAGTTCTCCCGCATCACGCTGCATGCATCATGTTCTTTGGTTTCTTCTTTCTCTCTTTCTACTATATACGGTAGTCCTCATGCATTTGTACGTACAAAACCCATTGTTTCTAACTTTTTTCCCTTCATTCTCCTCTCGTACGCGAGTAGTGCCTCACGATAGTCACCTTCTTCATTTCCCGTTCTTTTACCCTCTTACTCTGGAATGCTGTAGCCTCCGGTGAATCTTGGTCCGTTACTTTTTAAGTCTTCCAGATCTTCCTTCCACCATATGCTATCAGGTGTATTGCTTGATCTTCTCCACGGTGCTCTTTCGGTTGCCATTCGCAGCACGTCATCGAAGCACGTAATCGAATCACACTTCTACATCATCACAGCCTTTGTCCCATTTCAGCTCTTTCAGCACGTTCTGGAATCTCTCTATATGCAGTGCCCGCACTGTCATTTATTTTCCTTCTTTTGTTGTTTTGAATCCCACGGTGGTCGGATATGACTTCAACTGTTTTTCAGTTCCTTATCACTCCCGTTTCGCATCCTGTTGTTGGTTTTAGGTCAAATTTTGACCTTCCTCTCTTCCCGCGAAGGTATTCCCATTCCCGCCTATACACACTATTGTCCTTTCTCGGTGACACCCTGACCTCTGATGCCTCCGTGATCTCTGGTCTATATATTTTTTTCCACCTTGGAATATCCGCTTACAAGTATGTCGTCTTCATTTCCGTCTCTCATCTTATACGTCATTTCCTATCGCGAACAGTACTCTTGTCATAGTAATATCTCCAAGTGTTTTTCAGCATTATAATTGATGCCTATTAACTTTCCTTCTTCATTACTAGTACTGTAATTTCTTGAAACATATGCATTCCTTCAACAGATATTGGCATCATTATATCATCTTCCAGAACTTTTTCCAGATTCCCAATTTTATGTTCTATGTCTCCTATCTCTTGTAATTTGTATTCCTTGTTTTCACATTCCTCGTATATTCACTAAAATATCTTCCCTTTCATTATTATACTCACTGTCTTCTTTGCATATACCTCATTATCACCTTCATCTCCTCACATCACCACTGTTAACTCGTTCCTCTTACCCTTTTTTATGCTATTCTTCGTAAAAAGACTATTCTTCATAAAGACATCTATTCTTCATCACTCATTTTCGTTATTGTTTCAACTATTTCCTTCCCCGCTTCCCTTACTACTCCTAAAATTCGGTTCCCATTCTCCGCATTCAACATTATTTCCCATTGATTTCGCAAACTCTTCTCGAACTAATCCATTTGTTTACTTAATTTCCTATCCCATGAGATCCGTTTACTTATCTTCCATATTTCATCCATTAAGTTTATTATCGTTTCCTCCAGTTTCAATAGTGGAGTCATCTATTATCAGTACGTTTGCTCCTTCTCAATACTATCATTTGTTTTGTCACATTACTTTTTCCGCCTCTGTCATCTCCTCCCACTTCCTTCTTGTCCTTCCCAGTCCACATCATATTTCCGTGATTGCATCCTATAGCTCCTGCTGCATCTCTCCTGACACCCTTCTGCAATTTCTCCTTCAAATGCTTCATGCAATTTCTCAATCTCTTTTAACTATCTCCTATGCTTCTCATTCAAAATACTCCAAAGCTCCTAGTTCATGCTTATTTCCATTTTCAGTGTCAATTTTTTGATATAATTCTATCTCTAAAGTTGTCTTGGTTGAGATTTTCTAAGTCTCATATTGCTTCTCTGAAAATATACGAAGTCTCAATGTTTATTCTTGCTTCAAATTCTATCTTCAATGGCAACCTTTAAGTGAAATTATATCTCTATTTGATATTTTTCTAACTTCCATAATTTGTGGTCAAAAACTCCAATCTCCAATTTACACATTCCAGTATACACAAGCATTACTTCTGTCAGTCACTAAAAAGAGAGCTAGTATTTTGTAGAAAATAGTAAGGTTTTATAGAGGGGATAATACGCATGACGTCATTTTTGTCACATTGACATATTGACGTGTAAAATACAACTGTTCGCGTCGCGCTTCGTAATATTTGTCTATTATTGCAAACTCCTAGGATGTAACTTCAATATCTTGAGAGTTTCAATAAAAAAAGTGTTCGTTCTTTTAATATCACGGTTTTTGTGGTACAGAAGTGAGGAGTTTCTTCGAAACATAGGTAAATAGACTTAGGTTAGGTTATTTAACTGCAATTAAACAAATGCAAATGTATATTGACTATGAATAAAATACTTGGTTTTAATTCTTTGATCATTTGTTTTTATACTTCTATTAAAATTAATAACACAAATGCATTTATTTTTGCATTATACATAGAAAGTGACGATGTCAAACGAACACAAGAAAATAATTACATACTTTTTCCATTGTTGGAATTGGTTTCCTACAAAAGGATATAATAACCACAACATGAAGAATATCCAAGTCGTCTCTCTGCAACCATAAATGATTATTTTTTAAATTATTTAAAATTAAACTAGCAATGAGTAAGTTTAGCTCAAAATTTAGAATACACTAAATGCATCACAATGGCACAAAAATAGCGACTGTGTATGTCTATCTTTATAGAGACGGTCGTACCTACTTAAAATATAAATAAGCTTATTTTTCACTAATTTTAAGTCTTTTATACTTTTTTCCTTCCGTAATTAAACGCAAAATCATTTTCTTAATCTCCAATTGCTTGTGAAACTCTCTCATACTTTGGTACTGTCTTATTTTCTCAAGACTGCTCCTTATCTTGCCCCCATGTTATCCCTATGGCGCATCGTACGTAAATTACAATTGGCAATAGGTAGAAATTGCTCACAGTTAATGTTGGTTTAATCTGAGACAGAGATTTATTCTGAATTCATGAAATCCCTTAGTTGACATTCTAATCAATTATTTCCAAAATTGAATAATGTGAAAATATGTTAAAAGACGGAACTTTATTATCATTTCATACAGTACATAGAGTTCAAATCTTCCGCCCAATCTCCTTCATTGACTTCATTCAATTTATCCAATCTTCTTCACTTTGGCATGATATTACTCACAGATACGACGGGAAACAGAAAAGGTACTATCCCGACAACGATGTTGCGTATAAGTAGTTTCGGACTAATTTGTTTTGTTGTCATCTGTCAAATGGCTGCTTCCTTGCACTTTTACCATAGATAATCGTAATCCGGTTACCTCTAAATTAGCGCGCTGATTCGTTTGTACCCGTAGATGCGAGTAATAAAATAACGAAGTTGACTAAACAAACTATTCTGTACTTTCAATTCTTGATTTGTATTTGGTCACTCTAATGTGGAATATCTCACCTAAGTTTTCCTTGTAAGTATCATACAACTGCCCAGTGTACTTCCTGAATATTCCCACAACATCTACCTTACTACTCAAAAACTGGTGGCAGAGTCTAGAAACAAAAATGTAGAATCTCGAAACAATCACTTTTGCGTATACATACAAAACAAAACGCAACAATTGTAAGCAATTTTGGTAGTCAATAATTTCCTCTCTCAGACAAGTTCCTATGGAACTTATGAGATAGAACAAGCTGGTGACATTTTTTACTTTTTGTTGGCAGGAAAATAAATGCGTCAATGATCTTTTTTGTCTTTATTTAGCACTGCATATCTTCATGTTTCATGATAGGATTTCTGGCCAATTGTAGATTAAATTAATGTAAACAAAAATTTTTCTCTGTACATTGAAATGTTACTTAGTACATGAATTGTTTACGATTCTAGATTTTTCATGATTTTGTCTGATATTGAAATTCTACTAATATGATGAAGACATATCTATTTTTCTGTTGCACTAAGAAGCCACTACATAACATGTATATTAAGTTCTGAAAATAAAGAAATTTGAATTGTGAAACAAGTTGAAATTGCAGTTTGAACATGTCTACAAAAATTGCTAACAAATGTGAGAAGTGAAGTGTTGTTTAATCAGTAATACATTTGTCTTTCAAACCGTAAATCATCATCAGTACCATCAAAATTCTACAGCCATTTTTGGACGTTTTGAACACAATTGACGTCTGAGTAAAGCTGATACAAAATGTCATGACCTTTTATACATGATTATGTAATTAAATGACTCAAATTATTAGCTCTGCTTTCATATATACTTGGACAAACTCTTATGTACTTCAGATTTGGGTTTACGTAAGAGGTTTGACAATAGTTGAACAGATTTTCAACTTTTTTCATGATTTGTCATAAAGTGTCGGTTTGTTTCAAATTAACAGACTGGAATTCTGCTCTCTTCATCATTCTCAATGGCACAAAGGAGGAGCACTTGGACATGTTAGATGGAGGAATCATACAAAAGCTCCTTGAAGAGAAGTGGAAAACATTCGCAAGGGTAAGATAGTTTATTATATTAATTTAAAAATATTTCTTTCTTTCTACTTTGAATGGTAAACTAATTCTAAATATGATTCAATGGAAAAAATAATTATCAGTGAGAATAGGAAAAAATAAAAATACGACGTGTTTAAACATAGAAATGAGTTTCCTTCGGGAAACAGTAATTATGCAGATCAATATTGTAATGTTTATTTATTTTCGTAAATAATATATCAATTATTCATTAAATAATCGTTATTCATTAACTAACGAACATCCTAAATTCGTAGAATTGAAAAACTTAGGACTCTATGCTTAAAGACGTAGAGATCTTCGACTGAGGAATTGAAAATTCTGTGAGTGAGTTCGGTTGATATTTATACGAAGAGGAATAGACGAGCGTGTGGGGGAGTCTGTTTAGGATATGGCAACACGAATATATTGTGGAAGATTCCGGCCTGATTAATAAAGAGATAACAGATCGGAAAGAGAAAGATGCAATTATAGAATAAAAAGGTAACTGAATACATTTTTATGGAAAATTCTTACATATTTAGAGACAAACCTAATGAGGAGAAAATAACAGAGAAAAGAACATACATGGCCAAGATGTACATGGTTAGGAGAGAGGGAGTGTCTCATAAGGCGAGTCGTATGTAATTTGAGGAAGACGAGATCGATTTGTTAGAAGTGTCGGACGCCTGTTTGAGTAGGAGATGATTTTGAGTTCCAGAGAATATCGCGGGTGGATTAGAGAGACGGGAATCCGTCATAAAAAGTCAAGGTCTAGAACACCAGTAAAAAAGTGTTGATGCGAGAAAACGTTTTTATTGAACTGTGACTTGCACGCATTTGCACTCGTGTTCATGTCGTTCGTTAACTTCGCAAAAGAAGATGTGGATATCTGGACTCAGCGTAATCATAAACAGAGCACAGATTTAAAAATACTATCCAGGCGAGGTTTCCATATTTACTTATACCGTGCAATGTTCGATCGAGAGATGTGCGCGCCCGAATTTTGAGCTCTTAGAGTCTTGAACGATGAAGCCCCTGGTTCAACCGATTTCCGGCGACAACGGTGTTTGTGGACAAGGAATCCTGCGTTTCGTTTCGTGGTCACGTATCCGACGCAAGTGTCACCTCTGGTCGTGTACTGCGTCCAACGGTGGCTTAACTTTTCTTGAAACACTTCAACACTTGACTCCCAGAAATATACAAGGTAATTGCAGCAAACAAATTTAATAAATTTATCGCACAAGAAAATATAAATTCTTCCAAAAATAAGCGTCGTTTGTATTCTCTCGGTAAATGCCTTGATGTTCTGCTATCAAGCATAAACATAATTTTCGAAAATAGTTGAGGAGGTAAATTCTGATTCTGAATTAAGCAAGCAGGTTTAAATTATGTGGAGTGAAGTTGAAAACGGAAACACGTAAATGATAAAGGTTCTAGGTGCCAAACTAATCGCGAAAAAAGTTCTCCTTCGCAACGCCAATGTTGTAGTCAACGTTAATCGGTCAAAAAGTCTCCTGTTGATAGTTTAATGATAACGACGATCTAATATCGACTCGACATACACCGCGAAACGAATTTATCAGGGAAATTGGTATTATAATATACTATTTTGAAAATAATTTATTGTAACACCAGGTCAAATTATGTTTCTCCGTACTCTTCGAGGTACTGTCCGTAGAATTTAGAGTGCATTTTGAAAATCACATGTGACATTCCAAACATTCTCCATATTATTTTTATTAATTGGCAGTTACATCTTAAAATTTAAAAAATTGCAAACGGGCTGTTAAGTTATCCAAAAATAAGTTTCACTTTTTATTCTTCTAAAAGAAAGTTTGAATTAACAAATTACTTTTTTTTTCAACAATAACCAAGATCATACTTTGTTTCTTTTTTATTCGACGTAACAATGGTTTTTTAAACATATTGTATTCAAAAGATTTTTTGATTCAGAAATAATTTGACAATGTGTTTTGATTCAGAAATAATTTGACAACAGACCTTTTCAACGTATACGCATATA
The DNA here is from genome assembly GCA_002313205.1 of Laupala kohalensis. NCBI lineage: Eukaryota > Metazoa > Arthropoda > Insecta > Orthoptera > Trigonidiidae > Laupala > Laupala kohalensis. Next base: position 28,765 of record NNCF01140377.1, read on the forward strand.
TCTAGAAACGCGTGAAACCCACGTATGAAAGACTCATTCCGGATTTATATGAAGAAATGGCGCTACCTCAAATTTTATTTTTCACACGACTAACATAAAAGTACTACCAAAATATGACTCTCCTTAAAATCTGTACTTCTTAGACGGTCACGCGGTTGAAATACGGCAAAAAATCCTGTTTAGATAAACTACTTTTTTCTCTCTCTCCTAATAAAAAAATTAAATTAAAATTAAAAAACGGGAAAATGATTATCAATGTTACGTTGGAGAAATATCTTTTCAGGCAATAATCTTGTAAGGACTATTCTCTAAAAATGCAGACAAATTTTAAAATTTAATATTTTGAAATGTAAAGCAATATCATTCGTCAAATTTTTGAGAGGGTACCCTAAATTTATAAAAAAATGCTCAAACATTTTCGTCACGATTTATTTGGTGGTACATCTGCAAAAATTGAAGAAGAAAAAGACAACAAAAGAGTACCTACTACCCATTACGCACATTGTGCACACCACACGTATAATACATGTGGGGCACCGTACGTGCAATGTACCCTTCTAAGAGATTCACATAAAAAGGGTGATCTATGATATTTCCTTATTTTCATTTAACGCTATAAAACGCCTCAGGGCCACAAGTAGACTTTCAAGGCAAGAAGGGTCAAATTTTCTCACGTACAAGATTTACGTTGTGTAAGCTTTCTGAACGGTTCTCTAATTATATCTCAACAAAGCAAAACTACGAATGCCGTTTGTAAAGAAATTTTAGAAGCCACTTCTAAAGGATTTTAAGAAACTCTATACCACAGAGACAAATAATCAATTTTCTGAATTTACACGTAGGATACTCTTTATAGCGGGAGAACTAACTTCTACGTATTTCCATTCATGAAAAGGAAGTTTCTTAAAACACACTTTTCATACTTTACTTAAAGATGTTGCTCGCTGAAGATTTTGAAAATACTTTTTGGAATTGAGTTTTTACAAATCCTTCAGAAGACGGGATCACAATCAACAGATGGGGAAACTTTGAGCCTGTTGCTGGATACCCATTTTCCCGGATCGTTAATCACGAATATTGGTGTGAAATCGGTAGGATTTTTCTATGATAGGGGAAGTTGGAATGGGGTGGCATATATTGTGTTCTATTATCATAGGTATAGAGGATATGCGCATTATCATCCTTTGCCCCTTTCAAAAACTCAGGTGCGGATGGGAACTTCCCTGCCCTTCTTCAGAAGGGTAAGGAGGACATCATACCACATATTGTAAGGATTATCAAAGTCTGCTTAACCATGGGATATCTTTGGCGGCAGGGTGGAGATGTTTTCACGTCTAAACCTGACAGACCATGTTATATCAGTCCTATCAGTCTGTATTCCTTCCTCTTGAAAACCTTGGAGAGGCTGGTGGACAGGTGCTTCAGGGAGAGGCTGCTGAGAGATCGACTGATGTACACTTTCCAATACGCGTATCAGCAAGGGCAGTCCGTTGAAACGACTCTCTATCAACTAGTTACAAGCCTGGAGAGTACCCTTGATCAAAACAACTTGCAGTGGTAATTTTCCTATACAAAAGGGGCTTTAAACCGTACTTTTTTTTTCATTTATAACTAAACTAAAGGTAACAATTACTACAAGGAATAAAAGCAAGTAGACCCCCAGTGCCTATGCAAGGAGCATATAACAGAGAGTCTATCTAACATGAACAACATCACAAGGACAATTAACAAACACAAAAACAGAGCCATACTTAGGGTACCTCCATCTAAAAATAAATTTATGAACAAAACTATAATGAACAATACTACAACACAAACTAAGCTACTATGAAATCACCATTTAGCCCCCCCCCCCCGCTCTAGGCGACAGAGCCGCCAGGAACGGGGGGGTTTCCGTCCCCGCCACGAGGAGGCAGGTGAACTACTAATGACAATACCACCACCAAACGACACACTTGTAAAAAGAAAATATTATTTAATAGACATACCAACATAAAAAAAACATTACAAATCAGTCATACTCTGACTGTGGCAAACAATAATAATGAACTAATAACATAATTAAAACAAAACTACAGGCAACAATGCACTCTAACAATTGCAAAAGAAAGAAAAAAGAAAAAGAAAAAAAAAGAAATTTTTTTAAAAAACTACATAACTATTTACAAAAGACAGTATACATATGTACAGGCAAGGGTCAATAACAGGCATTTATTGATTTAATTTAAAAACTGGTCATAAACAAAATTTACTTATGACCTTCCAGACTGTGCTAAGCTCAATGAAGCGTAATCTAGAGAATAGAGGAGTTAGTCCAACTCGAGTAAATTGGATCACAGCCTCCCTACAGGGCCGCCAAGTTCGTCTATCCCTCAACTCAGTAATGTTGAGGGCTATCATAGACAAGGGGTGTTCACTGGGTGGAGTTTTGTCTCCGACTCTGTGGTGACTGGAGATGGGCGATTTACCTACCAGACTCGGTGATGGGGAAACCTACACCTGTAGGTCAGGTATCTCGGGGTGATCTTGGATAACAGTCTCAGCTGGACAAAACTCTATAAGGAGGACGAGGTTCGCAAAATCCTGTGGAACTGCCTCAGAGCTATAGGGGGGCCATGGGGACAAAGATCAAATGTGGTCCCTTGGCTCTAGGTTGCTGTCATAAGGCCTACATTACTTTCGCATCACTTGTCTGGTGGCCTGACTCTGGGGTGGGGACAGCAATTTACCAGGATAAATAGCACATGAAGACTAGCTCGTCTAGGAATAACAGGGGCGCTGGGCACTACTTCACTCAGTGCCACGGAGGCGCTTCTATGCCTACCTCCACTACACTTATATATTCAGGAGCTGGCAAGCGCGGGCCTAGGGTCACGCAGTGGGTGGTTGTTAAAAAATCTGTTTTAATGCCACACATTAATTCTGAGAAGACTCCAGGAAGCAAGACCCTCAGTACGGGGGACTTGATGTGGCCTGAGTAAAATTTGATTACAAATTCTCCGTGGTGATATCACGAGGGAGGACTGGGTCACTGGCGCCGGGGCTAGCCTCCAGACTGGGTGCATTGTGTGGTTTACGGAAGGCTCGCACACGGGAACGGGCCATTTTCCGGGAAGAGATATTTGCTATACTGATCTGTTCTAATCATATAAGGAATGAGTCTGGACACAGAGGTTACACTAATATAAACAGCGACAGCCAGGCAGCACGCCAATAGAACTTCATCCAAACTTGTGTGGCAATGCCAAAGGATGTAAGACATAATCTGTGAACAGATTCCGGTTACACTTTGTTGGGTTCCTGAACATATGGGAATCAGAGAAAATGAAAAAACGAACGAAGTAGAAAAGCTAGGATTTAAGGGAAAGTTGTGGGCCCAGAATCCTTCTATGAATTATCTCCACGAAGAGTGAAGCAGAAGATTGACAACTGGGTACACCAGCAACATCTCACCATCTGGAAGCAAAAAAACATGGCCAGGGCGGTCCGCGTGTTAATCTAGGAATATAAGGAAACCCTACTAAATTTAAGTAGGAGTCGTTTCAGGAAAATTTCAGGAGTTGTAGTTGTGTTATTTGGCCACAATACCCTACTGAGACATCTACACATCATAGGGATCAGTCAAGATCCAATGTGCAGGAGATGCAGCATGGGGGAGAATACTTCTGTGTATGTGTATTATTTGTGCAAATCATTTGCTCAAACTAGACACTGTTACCTAGGTATACTTTTTTGATCCTAGACAATATCAGGAATACTACAAACCAATCCTTAGTGTCCTTTACGAGTCCCTTGGATTGGAATAAGCCTATCTATATCAAGGGGTATAAATGACCTTTCAGGTCTCCGTGCAAGTCTCTGCTCATAAACGGACCCACTCAATTGTAATATAATCATAATGCAAAATCATGGCATGATCCCTCTAAAATAAGAACAAAAATAGCTACATGTTGGAGAATATTTAACAACCATTGTTTTCAATTTATTGTAATATAACAATTAAGTTATGTCACTAATTAATTATTTTGAGCATATTGTAAATAAATGGTAACTGTTAAAATCGCTCAAAATTCGAAGTGAGTAACAATAATAGTAATGACTGCTGCCCCCAAATACTGTCTCATCCGGGTCGGAGTGTAGTGAATCAACCGCGAATGAGTTCTGAAGCAAGAACAGGAGAAATCTCCGTGCCAAGATTGGGCCACACAGAAAATGTAACTATGCCAAATTTGAGTACAGATAACATAAACTTTTATAAATTATGAGAAACAATAATAGAATAATAGAGTGCATTTACTTCATTTTGTATTTAAATCGATTAGTATTAAAAGAACTATAACAATGGCGGGATATTTTAATCAGAGAATTTACAATGTTTAATTTTAACTAGAATTTTAAAAAAATGTTTAATATGAAATTTTTATACCTCCTTCTCGTATGAAAATCAATAAATTATTTTTACATTGTGGAATCAATGGTTTACAAGTATCTTTTAACATTGGATATAAAGAGATATAATTAAATGATAATAATAAATTTCTCGTGAAAAAAGCAATCACTAAGTTCGTATGGTCACGTGGAGAAAAAAATTTTTTGGGTAGGGAATTATTCTAAACGATTCCTGAATCAAATTGAGTTTTTGGACTAAGTGGTGTTGACACGCTTTGATGGTGAATATTATATTTATTCCGAGTGTTGTGTTCATGAACGAAACAGGTTCTTATGAAGCAAGGGTGGCTCTTTTGTAATTCAGTCTTAATATACACAACCGGTACAAATATTATATTCCCTAAATAAATATTTACTTGAACTTTGGGGATAATATTTACATATTGCTGTGATAGTTCTTTTTGTTTTTATTGTGATTGCTCTCTGACGACTTATTATCAACTTAAATGGCACAAGAGTATTAAAAAAGGAAAATGCTAGGAAATTAGTTACACTGAAATATAATGATATGTTTGCCCTATTATATTTGTTTGGAGAGATTACGTAAATGGATTTTTTGTATATAACATAGGCTGGAACCGACTGGTAAAATACATAAATAATAAAATAATTTATCCATGAGGAATGATTATTATACTTGGATACAATGCATTTTTGCAAAATGGGAAATACTTGATACCATACATAACAATATGACTCACAATTACTCAATAATACGAACACAATACTCTTTTACAGCAAGAGAAGACATGACAATCTAGAATTATTAAAATGAAATCAATTATAAATGCAACCTTGGTGACTGTCTGAAACCTTTCCCAAAGCGACGTGAACGTCTTACCGGAGTCGGAACATCATTGCCAACTTGAAAGGTACTTGAGCGATAGGTAACTAGATATTATCATTTGGTGTGTTAGTATTAGACATTTGATCTCCTACAGGGGAATCACTTACAGGGTGACCATGTTGTGTAGCTAGAAGAACATATTATAGAATATTTCGAGTACTTGCTACATCTACATCAATAAGAGGCTTGTGCAAAGTAGTACTACTTTCAGGGGTGGCTCCATGAAAATTTTCGGCTGAGAGGGAGGCATTCCACTATGGTATTTGATGGCGCAGTACTTGTCACATAGATATAACCAAATAGTTTTATTTCATATAAAAAGTTTCATTTGAAATATATGTAGAACACATGCAACAAATTAGTAGTCTATATGTAAGCAAATTGTGGCATTTGCGCATTTGATTTCATAACATTATTCTCCCTCCGTGTTCTGTGATGGTAAATAGTGAATACGTTTGATAATAACTTCCAGTTGCTTTCAACCCTTCCAGACTGTTGAATATGATGAACTGAAATCTGAACACAAACACGAGAAATAAACGCAAATAATTGATGACACACTCCTTTGCACTTGTTTCTCTGTTCTAGTCCCGCGCCGAGGAGATTTTGAATGACAAACGAATATGAATTGACCATTCACAAGTTATTTGTCAGACTTCATCGATGTCTTACATCTATGATGTTGATTTATTTCTGAGAAAAATTAAAGAAAAGGAAATACAAACGACTTCCAGCATTGCTGTTTAAATTAGGTACTGCCTTCTTTATTCAGACAAAAGATGGCAGGTGCGCACACAACACTACTAACAAGAAACTGTAGTACCAACACAAAAATTAACAAAATAACTATTTGCTACTGCAACACCCCCCTCTCAAACAAATATTTCTTCTTTCATCTTGTTTCAAAATGTTTAACTTGCTTCAACTCTGTTTAGCACAGAAAATGCCAGATCAGGCCTTGTTTCCCAAGAAGCATACAAAACACATTAAACGACTTGTCTGTGCATTATGTTATCAAACTTATTTTCTTCAGTCCGCGCCTTTCTCTTCTCATATTACTTGGTAGGGGAGCACGATGACCACATGACTCAAACAAGTCAAATTCCAAAACTTTCCTCACGTAATGCTCTTGGTCGATTTTTACACTTTTACCTTCATCTCTGTATACTCACACAGATAGGCTTCAATGAGACTTAAGCAAGATCCTTCATTGTCATTAGTTCTGTTAACAGTGATTTAAACGTCTTTATCTGTGCACATTTTCAACTACAAGCATATCATCTACGTGAATGCCAACTCTGATATCTTTCTGGAAATACACGCATGGATCATTCTCACACTGCGTCAGTCCAATTTTTGAAAGACATTCGTGTAGATAGGTATTCCAATTTATTCCTGATCGCTTAAGTCCATACACACTCTTTATTAACTTTCAGACATATGTCTTCTTATCCTCTTAAAAATGTGGAGGCTAGTCTATGGAAACCGGTACATCTATTGTAATGTTGAGATAGGCAGCTATTTTATCTACGTGATGATTTTTCCATTTCTTTCTCACTACAATAGTTATGAGAATTCTGAGTCGCCTTCGCATCACAGGGCTAAATATTTCTTCAAAATCCACAACCAGCTATCTGTCGGAAACCCTGGGCCTCTAATCCTGCTTTAAATTTTACTATTTTTTCAACATGATCTCTCTTAACATCGAAAACCCATTTTGATGTTTATATCTGGGGTCCTCTCCGCTAGTTTCCGGGTTTCCATTTCTCTGAGAGTTTCTATCTCCTCATTTGTAGCCTTTTCCCATTCTTGTGCACGAGAACTTTTCAAAGTTTCCTTTACTGTTGTTAGGATGTAAATTACAGCAGCTATTTTGAAGCATGGTCAATTACACAAGACTCTCCTTGTTTCCTGTCACCGCCTTTCTGAAAATCTATCTTCATCCTACCATGCTTCTCAATTCTCATTTATTTATGTAGAGTTTACTTCCAGCTCAATTGAGATTCCGTATCACTATTCTGCATCTGTAGATTCACCTTCCTCACTGGTTGGCTCGTGCCATACTTGTGTGGAAACAAATCACGCCTTCTTCTCTTCATTCAAGAATCTTCCTTTCTTCAATAGATTCACTGTTGACAGTTGTTACAAATGTCAATGTGCCAGTAAAGTGACATGAAATTGTCCCGTAACTCAGGGATGTACAGCACGTCTGAAGACTCTAGATAAAATCCATCACACTCGTCAGAGATATTTCTTAGAACCTTCCCGTTACAGTTGTTACCTTCTATTTTCAACGGTTTCCATCACTTGTGACTACTTCTACTTTCTATGAGATGAAGTATCTGATTATACCTCTTTTTGGTTTCATAAAATTAGACACATCACTATCCAACAGCCAAACAGCCTGATCCTTTATTTTTGGGTTTGATGTTTTGGCACACAAATCTCTGTACTGTCTGGTAACAGCATTTCCTTTAACTTCAGTCTCGTTTTTTTCTTTTTCCTTTTCAGTTAACTTAGGATACTTCCTAGCAATATTTCCTTTACTGTCACAGGTATTGCAGAAAACATTTCTTTTGGTTTCATCTCTGTTTTGATTTATTTTCGTTATCTTCTTCAGCTTTTCTGCCTTGATTCCTTTAGCCTTCTTTTTCTTCTGAGGTTTGGTTTCTATTTTAAATTGCACTTTTAGTGCATCTGCAGATTATTCTTACTTTTCTTTTCCTGATCTTTAACGCAACTCTTCCAAAATTAATTTCCTTCTTATTTTACTTGTAGTAAATTCATTCTCTCCAAGTTCATCTGGCCATAGAAATTCTTCATACTTTTTGTTGTGTCTCATATCTCTTAGTTATAATCTTGCTATGGCAGATCTTGGTGAAATATATTTTTTCTTAAATTTCTTATTATGTAAGCTAATTTGTCTTATATATTCTTGCGTGGAGATAAGTTCTGTCTTCTTAACTCTCACTAAATTATTAAAGACTTTAGTAATGTGCACAGCAGTATAATTTGTGCCCTTAATTGAGAGATTTCTTGTTTTTCTTAGGTTTCTTTGCAAGTCCCACAGTCTTCAATAATGTCATGGTATGCATCACTTACTGACATGATGAGTAATCCAAAACATTTATTTTCAATTTTGCTCTCGCCTTCCTCAATCTTCCTCATCACCATTTACAAAATCATTTAGAGCTTCCCAACAGGAATTCTTGAGACACTGCTCTTTGAATTTAAAACGCCATCTATAGAAATTGTTGCGGTGTAATTGCTGGTAAAACCCATCGTCTTTGTTCTCAGACATTGCAGGAATCGGTTGGCTTTTTCTGCACTTATTATTTCGCCTACTTCGAAACATTTAATGGTTAAACAGTCGTCCTTGGCTTGCTACGAAGCCGTGCGTACGTACCGAAAGAGAGCTCCTCCTTATATAATCAATTTTAATATTTACAGGCGTGCTGCGGGATTTTATAGATAAATAATAGGAAGTTATTATACAGATTCGATCAGGAATTATAATATTAATAATAATTTATTACTCTGCTAGTGAGCAATGCTCGGTGGCAGATAGAAAAGAATACATACATAATAAAATAATGCGAAGTTAAAAAACAAATCATCAATATCTATAAAAAATATATATAATACACATACAAACGGAATTAAAGATTATTACACGTGGTTACTACAAGAAAAATTAGATTTAGGAAATTAATTATATACATGAGGCTCATATGTGCGTATATTCACATACATACAAACCACATTATTGCTTACAAACAGTTACAGAAACACACTCATAAGTATAAACACGCTCAATATACACACATGCCATTTCTCCTCCTACACCCTTAGCGTAAAAGTAATTGCTATAACATAAATAAAAGAAATTAATAACTATAAAAAATAAAACCAAAACAGAGTTGCTGAGAGCTATCATGTACTACATGCGCATAACTACATTTCAATACTTTCATTCTGAGCATTTTCTATACCCTAAGATTTTCTATACTCCAATCTCCTCACTACACTTCACTGCATTTCACATATGTTCCAATTTCAACGAAGCAAGAAGACGGTTGTGGAAACATTTTTCTCTTTTTGGTAAGTTGGAAAGTGTTGCTGGAGGTAAGTTATTCCAGTCTATAATGGTTCTATTCACAAAGGAGTATTAACCAATATCCGTTTTCTGTTTGCTTTAAAGAGGGCACAAAGACGCGCTAACTTTCTTCGATTGGAAAGTGTGCCCCACTCTAAACTAATATCACTTGTGTTGTCCCTAACCAAATTCTCGGTCTTTCTTTGTATCCTATCTAATTCATTGATCTGACCCTCCCTATAAGGATCCTAGCAAGCGGCCCGTACTCCAGTGTAGGTCGGACTAATGAAGTGTATGCTAAGCTTTTAGATTTCGAATTCCCTTTTCAAAGTACGAGTCTTACGAAGTACAGCACTCTCCAAGCTTTCTGCGTTGTGTATTTAACATATTATGTCCAATTTAAGTCACGAGAAATTATAACACCTAAGTATTTACAGCATGAAACTTCAGAAATAATCTGATGATTTAATGAATAGTTCAGACCAGGTTTTTTTTTGATCTTGAAAAACATGAATATTTACTTTTTAGAGGGTTTATTTTCATTTTATTCGTCTCAGTACAATTTCCACAATTCCCATTTCCACAATTCGTATAGATCGCTCTGCAACATGTCTTCTTTAATATTTCGATATGTAATGCAGTGATCTGCAAATCGAATTAATGTGGTCTGGCATATTGTTAATATATGAAAGGAAAAGAAGTGGACCCAAAACGCTTCCCTGTGGTACTCCCGATGGCACCGCGATTTCTTTAGAGGAGCACCCATCTATTCTAACTTGTTTTGAGCGATTCAGGAGAAATTCACAAATCCGTTTGACAACACGCGGATCAATTTCTGACTTCGCGTTTTTTGCAAGAAGACGGTCATGTGGCACTAAATCGAACGCTTTTGATAAATCAATAACTATTGCATCCCCCTCGTCAAGTGACTCAGCTTAATCCTGGCAAACGGAAATAAGTTGGTTCTCACATGAGTACCCGGACCTAAAACCGTGATGGACAGGATGTGGAAAATTATTTTTTTCTCAAGTATTCTTTAAATAATCTGCAAAAATATGTTCCATCTGTTTACATACTTCGGAGGTTATGCTAATTGGTCGATAATTACTAACTAAAGAGCGATCAACTCCTTTGTGAATTGGCACCACGATAGGCTTTTTCCTGTCCCGTGGTAATGAATTATTTAATGTAACATCAAAAAGTCTGGCTAGGTGCGAAATCATGGCTTACCCACCAAATTTAAGTAAATCTCCTGGAATTTTGTCGTGACCGATTGTTTTTTATTATTTATCTTAAAAATGTGTTATCGCAGCATTCTAGTATTTAGAACACAATTATTTACATGGGAATTATTTGTCAAATTTAAACTGTCGTTAATTGAGGAAATACCAAAAATCGATGAGTAATATGAATTAATAACATTGGCCTTATCCTGAGGTTGTATGTAGAATGCACCGTTGTTTTTAATAGCGGGTGTACTTTCTTTATTACCTTTCCTTCTTTTTAGGTACTTATAGAATTGCGACCAACAGTTGTCTTTATTCTGGAAAATTTTGTGTAGAAAACACTCCTGAGCATTTTACTTTGCTATTAATAACGGTTTAAAGAGAAATGTGTAATTATTTTGGTAGTCAGTCCCTTTCTTTCGATTTTTATACGTTTTTCTTACTTTGGCTTTCAAACGTCTAATGTAACTATTACAGTATTCAGGGTCAGGATTGTTTTTTAATTTTTTGTGGGGAACAAATTTTTCAATGTTCTTAAATATTACATTCTTAAAGTTAACCGAATTTCTTCCACGGAGCTTCCCGTACCAGCCCATCTCGCGTAATTTTGACGTAGAAAAAACTGGTACGTTTGTTTTATTATATTAATAAATTATTATTTCCTGTGGTTTAGATATTTGAGAATTAGCCCAGTGGACTTCTAAGATAACCGCGCGGTGGTCACTTATACCGTCTACAGTGTCGCAAAAGATAAGCTCATCCTCCGGTCACGCGAGGAAGACATCGAGTATTGCATCCCCTCTTGTCGGTTGCTTCACTATCTGACGGTAGTCACAATCCCAAAGAAAATTGTTTACTAATGATTGCGTATTGCTAATTCTATCTGAGTCACCCTCCCAGTCAACATTCGGTAAGTTAAGGTCCCCACTGATAAAGCTATTTCTAGTTATATTTGAATTGAGACCCATTTTATTAACTAATTTTTCTAACACGCGCATATCATCACTGTAATTTCTATATATTCCTGTAATTTCTAGAGTTTTACGTGAAAAACCTTGAATTTCAACAGATATTAATTTATGAACTTCATCTACCCAGCCTTAAGAGCACGATAAACTGTTTCAACACAAATGAAAACTCCGCCCCCACGACTCGCACGATCCCGTCTGAAAACTGAAAAATCTGAACGAAATATTTCTGCATTTTTCACATCCTCCGATAGTCATGACGCCGTACCAACAATAATAATAATATCTGGTTTATAAATATCAACTAAATTGGAAAAATATAACTTTTTATTGTAAATGCTTCTACAATTCATCTGCAGCAACACTAACGACTCACCCTTGTGAACCGGACGACGAATTTCGTTTTCTCCTTCACCGCCGTCGCCTCCCCTTGCACCATCATCGCAGACATTTCCTCCCCCGATGACGCCTCCGACTCTGCCTCCCTCCACACAGCCACCGCCTTCATCGCCGTCGCCGTCGCCCTCATTACAGACACCGCCTCCACCGCCGCCGCCGTCACCAGAACCACCTTCCCCTCTTCTAACGCTACCGCCTGAGCCATCGCCGCCGTTGTCGTTAAGCTGGAGTCTACCACTTATTAGAGGTTCCCAAAGTGTTTTGGTATTTCTTACCAATGCCGCTCTGCCATATCAAACACGAGTTGAAGGGGGCTTCGCACGTGACAACCGCAAAAAGAGTTTTCCTAAATATGACGCTCCTCTCCTATTCAAATGGAGCCCGTCACAAGAATTGTTCCCGCTTGCATCTTCAACAATTACAGAGCGTTCACCAATTTTTTCCTTCAGCAAACGCTGGCTCGTACGAAGGGCTTCGATGGTTATCTTCGCCACTAACAGCTCCTTTTCCAAGCGAAGTACTCGCTCCATGCAGCATCTCCCGCAGTTAAAGACGCCGTTGTTGGATGCAACGTCCACCATTCCACCACTGCACAAAAAGTGGAACCAACGACTACACGACTCGCACTCCGTACCAGAGAACAATATTTTATTGCATCCGCTACATAAAACTCGTGAAGCTTTCGGTAGAGCGGGATCGATATTAACAGGGTCAGGGTTTGCTTCAACATCACCAATTAAGAGTGAAACAGCCAAAGTGGCTGCACACAACGAAGCAGCTGCCCTGACCAAGCCGTCGTCGCCACTGCCGATGACGTATGTTAAAGCCACGCGGGCACAGGAAATGCGGTCCACCCAAATAACCACCCGGGCGCGGTAATCTCCAAGTGTGCAACCCATTACCTTTCACAATCACGAGAGCTCCCAAACACGTCCGCTCACCTTGACGACCCAACTGAGATAAGTACATTATAGAGTATGTGTGTGTGGAGATAGTGTGTGAATCAGCCCATAGGGGCTGAATTATCAACATGTGAATCCGAAACATTATACAAAGACCCATCGTGCATCCAATGCTTTGTTTCGCGGCATAAACAGTGACATTTTATGTCAGTGATTGTGCGTGTAATTAAAAGAAAAAAGAGAGCAAAAGAAAATATTCTGCAAATTTTGAGGCAAACAGAGCAGTGATATTAAAGATATATCATAGATACTTTGAAATGCGGAATGATTTTTATAATGTGGACATATAAAAATGCTTTTATTGAGGTATTTCGCTGGTGGTTGACGCTCAAACTATTCGAAAAGGTAGACGTATTAATGTAGTTGCAGGAAAAAACCTGTGGTATAATAGCTGCCGTGGCTCATATTAATTTCAAAAGAACATCATAAGCATATTTTTAATGGTACGGCCATAAGTGTAGTTAGTAGCTACCATATAATGGAAAATGACACCTTCTATGGATGGATGTGACACAAACTATAAGTAGTGTATTGTATATTTTAATGGTGTGCAGTCTTGTCTGATCAATATTGATAACAGGATTGTCTATGTTTTGTAAGGAAAAATTTATACTTGCGAAAATTAATAATTACTTGCGAAAATTAATAATGTAATGAAAACGATCATTTTTACTGATTTGCCCCTGTCACTGAAGACACTGTCACTAAAGCCAATCAAATAGCAGATCAGTGAAAATTGCCCTTTGTGCTGGACAGAAAGGTAGACTCCGGACCTCTTTTGGTAAGTAAATTCAGGAGCACTACACGTGGTGAAAATTAATCGGCCATGAGACGAATATACACATGAAGAGAAATTGTATTTTACAAACTCTCTCTCATATATCCGAAAGTCATTGAAGTTATTGGATTGTGGTTTGGTGGGTAGGTTCAGGGACCTAGTCGACATCCCTCTGCCAAGTCACTGTTGGTGGTCACTCCCGGGCGTAAGTTGAGGCGATTTGCACGTGCCAAGAAAACGTAAAGTTAGGCATTTTTCCCTAGAACTTTGGAATGGGAGGAAATAGACGAGGAAAAGGGCAACATATACTAGACTTTCAGGCTCATATTTAATACATAGATATAAATCCAAAAATTATAAACAAATTAAGTTCGTGACAATAAAATTTGCCACACCATATACGTTTAAGGAAATACTTATAGAAAAGAAACGAGAAATATAAAGTAAATAAGGTTAACACAAATTGCAGTACGAAAGTTAAAATACAGAGACAGGAGACCATCTAAGATGGTAAGTAGCTGGTAGTACTACCTCAGAAGGTTAGTGGTACCACTACAACTCGTGGCAGTAGAGGCACGAGTGGATACAGTACAACGAAAGATGACGAGTACAAGATAGCGGTTTGCGGTGCGGGGGAGCCGCAGGGATCTGAGGGTCCCACCGTACTAAGAAAATTAAAGTAAAATAAAATAGACAAAATTCACAAGTTTCTCGACTTGATAGAAAATGAAAAACAATTAACTATTGCCGTAAATGTATTTCTTCAACATAAAGTGAGTAAAAACTAATTTAAATAACCAGTTTTGTATTGAACGCGTGATTTAATTTAAATAAGGTGTGTATTTATACAATATGTTTTGACTAATATTTTTGTAAGTAAGACAGGAAGTCAAGTTTAGTGGTTACGAGTTGACTGGGTTTTTCGCTTCTCCGGCTCAGTGCGTTGCAACAGAAACGTCGGAAATATCAACGTAGTGATTATAAGAATTCTCATTTGCGTTTCTTTTACCGGTAAAGACAGAAATTAGGCAACGTAGGAAAGGCAGTAGGAAATTACAGTGAAACATACCAAGAAAACATGAAAACAAAGACTTTTGAGTGAAATTATAAATAAAGCAAATTATGTTCTATACTGACTGTGATTTAGTGGTTCATTTAATGTGCACGTGATAAGTAGGTATAATTAGTGGATCACGAGACCAATTGTTTTAAAGTCTTGAAACATCTTGAGGGGGGGCGAATCCTTACCGCCACCATTGTACAGGAATGAGAAAGTGCCGAAAGGGAGGTAAAGATAAGAAGACACGACAAGTGAAGTGTGGCAGGGATATATAGACGTACAGACAATCATTTTTGGACATGACAAATTCAATCGAAGATCAGGTAAACTACAGTAACAGATAAAGGGTGGAATAAATGAAATATGGAAAATAGTAAATAAGGGAGATAAATAGAATTAAATAGTAAGGAGTAAACTGAAGGAGACTGAACAACTAGAAACAGCAAAAAGCAGTTAATAGATTTAGTGGAAATACTGGATGAGACAAACTTTTAAGACAGTGGACAAAAAGTCACTTAACAGACTTGAAGGAGATTAGTAGCTGTCATAAATGAAAGATGGAATAGTTGCAAACGTGTATCCAGAATGATAGCAGTGGGAGGGGAACATAGAGAATTTTTAAAGGATTGTATGAAGGTTGTCCGCAAGGTAGCCAAGTGGGACCACTGCTATAGAATGTTGTGTTGAATATATTGCTGGAACAAATGGAATAGAAGAGAATTAATGCAATCGCTCATGAGGATGATCTTAAGGTGCTAATACAAGGAAATAGTCGGACGGACTTAGCGAATAATGGAGCACGTGTATTACAAAGGGTGATGGATTTAAGTACGATGATAAAATCAACAGTATGAAGGAAGAAGAAAGAAGGATGAAACGTAAAGGGAAAAGTACACGAGATCTGATTGTGAAGGTTAGGAACTGAAAGTTTGCTATTAAAAAATAAGTGAAATATCTTCAGATTTGTTTTAGACAAAAAATTAACATAATGGCTCTTACAGCATATGTAGACAGTAAAGTGAGAAAAATGGTTTATAGGTTGCAGGGACTTGGAGTTAGTAAACATACTATAAGAAATGATATGGTCTTACAGTTATGCCACGGCGTTATGCTGCTTGTAATAAAGTATGGGAGTATAATATTGTATAGCAATACGAAGTTCAAACACTTTGAATGAAAGCCGACAAATATACAGAGGCTCAATCTTCGAACTTGGCGTGGAGCACATCAAAGTATATCTACTAAGGCAATGTTGGTGATCATGGGAGTTTTGTCGGTGGATTTAGAGATCGACAGACGTGAGTTGCGGTGTAAGGTGAGAAGAGGGGAGACAAATACCATAGACACAGAAGAAATAACAGGGAAAGATAGAGGATTGTAACCTATTTTCCGCGGTTACTAGCATCGGACACAGGTAATGAAGTTTGGGCGCCAGGAAAATGGGGAAGTTTTCACCGTCCACAATATAATAAACAATTCACAAATGAAAATTACAATGACATGCATTAATAAATGAATAAACTTGCAATTGTAATACTTGTCTTGCAGTACTCTCTATAATTTAACATTTTCGTCTTCCTGATAAAACTAGTAATAGAGCAAATGTTTTTAACAAATACAAATACTTTTCATTGGGAAAAGTCGAACAAGGATATTATGACAATAAATAGAAGACACGTTAAATTCAGTTATCTTCCTCAAATAAGAAATTTTGACAGTCTAAAATCAAAAAGTTGTGAACACAATTTTTAGAAAAAGATACCTTATGGTTTGTTCCATTGATGTATATTGAGATGTTTCTTTTGAAGCGTGCATTCCTTGCTCATGTGGACCCTTGCTCGGGCGCTATTAATTGAGATGCACGTTTCAGTCTCAACTACACATGCAAAACTATTGGGGTTCAACACGTGGAATAATAAATCTTAGGGGTCACGAACGACTCCCGGGCCCCAATTCTAGAGCCGGTAACCGGGTCGAACCTTCCTACCTTGATCTCATAATATAAGGAAAACAGCTGATCATGTTGGTTAGTTGCTGGAAGGATGATTCAATACATTCGTAACAGAAAGAACCATTATTAATATCCTGTAGAAGAGAACACAGAAAATATTGCCTCTACAACCTACAAAATACAATATTCTTCGAGTTTCTTTGCTCGAGGCGCTCCGGCAATGGCGTGACAACAGAGACACCACGTGGTCGGCAGGTGACACGGAGAAAGCAACATCTAGCCGTACCAACTCATAACCCTGGGCTGCCACGCGCTATGACGGCGCTTCGTCCGTCCTCACGGTATGGTCTCGTACTGCTCACTACTCGTGATCATCTAAGATCGCCACCACTCTGGCGATCACTGCCGTCGCTCTGCGAGTGACTGTTCTCGAGACCACTGCTGTCACTCTCGTAGTCTGGCTTGACTGATACTGCTTCGGAGACCTCTCTCCCTTGTGCCGTGCTTCTGCTAGTGGTCGCCCTGCTTCTCTGGCAACTCCCGTGCTTCTTCTCTCTTGCTACCCCTCCGCGGGCAGGTTGCCTCGACCAGTAGAGGGGGGGACGTCGCTCCTATCTGATAGGGCACGCCGTTTCAGCTGATCGGGCACTCGGGCGCGTTCACGAAACTTTTCGAAGGACCGGGTTTTATTCACTAATATTTTACACTTGGGGAGGTAATTATTACTCTCAATATTAAGTAACAGATATCAAAATTCTAAAGTGTAATATGTTGCAAAAATACAGGTAACTCATATATCAGCTACAACCCTGAATCATATCTCAGCGAAAGCCTACCATTTTTTTAACATACAAGAAATGTGATTTGCACATCAATGTCGAGTTCATATCAGTTAATGAAATCTTCACAATGAAAAACATCACTGCACTTTCACATGAAGTATAACTCTTAATTACCATTAATGTCAAAGCACGTACTACATAACAATAAAAGTTGCAATGAATTATTTCAAATATAAGAATTTTACTCTCATTTGATACTCTGTTGTTGGTATTGACAACTTCTCAGTTTCTGCAAACTATTTCCATAAAACGTTGTGCATTTTATAAAAACACTTTTGCCTTGCTTCACGGCACTACACACTCGCATATCAGTCTTTAACACAATATCATAGTGATACTAGAATCATAATCAGTGTCAGCGATAGAGGTGCAAGGCCGACGCTCAGGGCTGCACAGTACAGTATCAGCGGCAAGTACGATGAATGTTATGAAGCGTCTCATTACCACCCAGCACATGGGAAGATGCATCCATCAACAAAAGAATACGTCACTCTCTGCATCCGTGGTAAATACAAAATTGCCTTTAGTGCCCTACTACCCTCGGCTGTTACTATGAAAGTTGAAGGGTGTGTGTAACCTAAACCTCCATACTGAATTTGGTCTGAATTGGATGTGCCATTTGGACGGAACACGTGATTAACACGTGAAAGAGAAATGTGCATTTTTTACTTATTGGTTATAACTTGAGAATGGTTTGACAAATTGGAATGAAGTAAAAGGTGTTTTATTCAGTACACCTAGCTGGACAATTTTTAAATGAAACATTTTTGACACAAGTTTCTAGGGGAAACGTCATAGAAGATTGTAGAAAGACGGATTGTTGATTAGAAATGATAAGAAGACTGAATTATTCTGGGGAATAAGGGTATTATTTCTTGCCATAATTAAATTTTCTGCTATAAAGTAATAAGAAAGATATAAATAACAACATAAGAATATCAAGAAAAGTAACGATTTAAAAAAACTGTTGACATAGAGGGGCTTTTGGGAGGAACGATGGCGGATGTTAAAGTGAAGAAAAAACCTGTGGTGGTGCTGACCAATGTGGGTGTCGGAGAAACAATGTCTGAGGGGATGATACTCCGGATGATTCACAGGTTCCAAACTATGCCTCAACAGCCCGGAAGGATGGGACCCAACCGGATCCTCGGACAAAGAAAGGGAAGAATGGGGGTGTTGATACAGAGCTCATCGAAGAGATTGCAATACGGGATGGATATGGAATGTCTCCATAGAAAAGTTACACATCTAAATGAGATTTTGCAGGAGATAAATTCCGGTGTTTACATAGTAATTTACAGAAAAGTATCATGGATGGGTTGACGGATTTATGGCGGACTATTGTACGACTCAAAATGCGTAATGAAGAAATACGAGTACGAGAAAAAGTGACGGAAAATTTGGGAGTAGAGAGATGTTTAAAAGGAAGGTTATAAAGCTATTAAAATGCAAGTAAGAAAAATGAAGTATTGTTTTATTAATTTTATAGAAAAGTGTGATATATAGAATGAAAGTTATAATATTGAATCACCAGTGTTGCAGTAAAAACTGTCGCGTTGGTCCATAGCGATATAACAATAATATACAATGTCGCGTTGGTCGTTGCTATGTATATATTTAGCGTTGTCTTTGTCCCAACGTCGGGAGAGGATAGGCCCCAGAAGAAATAATTAGAATACTTGCTTGGCAATAGTTAGAGTAATTCTCTATTCAGGTTTTGGCGTTTGGTTAATAAAACATTGACACATATAAACTTTTACAAAGGTTTAATAATTGAATTTGCACATAAGCTCGAAGAGAGCTTATAATTAAAAAGTTATGATGATGCTCCCATAAGCAAGTGATTACATAGTTATGTTAAATGCCCTTATCGGAGCGAGAGATCAATATATTGCATTAACATGTTTTAAAGACTCGTAAGGATGTCAGGGTCCATTTAGAATGTTCCATATGCTTCCAATTATCGTCAATACAGACCGTCATTAGAACTGTTGTCGGCTGCGCCCCGTGAAGCCGCGCAGGACGCTTTTTACGTCCCGTCGCCGACACACCCAGTCTCGGGCACGTCACATCGTCTCCAGCGAGTTCCCCATGGAAGAGATGATGATCAAGAAGCAGAAGAGAAGGCGCTCGGATGGGCGGTCACCAGTTTAAGTAACCGTGAGGGGTGTGCGGGGGGATTGGTTTGTAACTTCCCGAAAGCGCAACGAACCCTGGAAACTGCTCTGGTAGGGGTGGGGGATTCCATGTGGATATTTGAATGTATTGAGGAGCTCTTCATGATAGGAGAAGTCATTGGGAAGGGAGTCGTTGCACACGGCTCTACGATAATTTGTGGTGATGGTAAGGCGTTGTCTTATGCATTTAAATGCAATTAGGAAGAAAGAGGGAGGAATGTCACATGGAGGGGGGTGACAGAGTGCAGTGGCGTGGCGAGTCATACGATCGTGTGTCATCTCGGGCTTGACCGCAGAGAAAAATAGGTTCTCTGGGAACCTCACCACAGAGACGGGACAAACAGGAAAAGGTTCTTATCTCTCGCGGCTGACGCCATGGAGTTCCGTCTGGCGAGTCACAATTAAAATGACACTAATTATTTAAACTATCGATTTAAAGATCCGCCCTGGAAATTTATTATAAAATTCTTGCGTAATGTCAGCTTTGAGTAATATTATAAACCTTTGCGTAATGTCAGCCCCGTGACAAAACAATGATAAGAAATTAAAGTAAATCAAACAAAGTTGCAGGAATATTGAAAGGCGAGTGAATAGAGCATTAAACTCAAATTATTATTTAATATAACTGAGCAGTGAACATTTAATAATACAAAGTCAACGAAAGTGAAGTAAGGAGTGTATTAAACTGAGTGAACACTACTGATGCTCCTCTTTGAATCTTCAAGGCTGCAGCCTCAAGGTAGAAAGACTCCACATCTCATGTTCTGCTACTATCTGGGTCAAGAAAACTGCTTGACGACCATAAAGAAGACGACACAGGTTTGTCCAACAATTGCTATTCAAAGCAATCACAATCTATGAGCTCCAACGTGCTAATTTATTAAATATTTGATCAAATCTAAAGAAAGGTTGGTATTTATAGAAGCATTAATGAGAATAATTATCAACAAAGAATGTAAAACATCAGTTTAATGTAGTGTTTGTTTAAGGTACTTTTCTTCCAATTACAATTATTTATATGTTCATGCTTAACCAGAGTCACTTGTAAATGTATGGTCTATTTTTAACTCTCACAATATTCATTTGTAGAAGGTAATTTATTATTCATTTTCTGTATTAAATTTGTTATTTATTTTAAAACATTTTCTTTTATGTCTACCTTTCAAAGTAGTGGTCCACGGAAATTTAATTTACCTGTCATTCCCATTATTCGGAATATGGTGGTTTTTGCTAACGT
The DNA here is from genome assembly GCA_002313205.1 of Laupala kohalensis. NCBI lineage: Eukaryota > Metazoa > Arthropoda > Insecta > Orthoptera > Trigonidiidae > Laupala > Laupala kohalensis. The sequence goes on from NNCF01140377.1 coordinate 49,757, forward strand.
TATAGAGATACCCTACATCATGAACGTGGCAATCACACCAATTATGTTGAACCAGTAGGACAAGTATTGCTGTATTTATACGAGAAAATAGTCGCAGTGGCTCTAAATTGAGAAAAAATTCGTAAATAGAGATTTATCTTAGCCACTTAGGATTGAATATTCCGAACTTTTTTTCGGCACGGATTACACGTAATATTAAGAAGAAGAACATACTATAGCTAGTTGAGGTACAAGCGTGTTCTATACAAGAAGATACAAACTACTTAATCTCAAATAGATAGCACCACGCTCAATAGAGGTCGCTGGTATCCAGCAAAAAGAATTTTCGCCGGTAGGGCCTAAATGCTTGGGGGGGTCCTGATAAAAACTTAGAAAGTCTTTTTAATGGATTAACAGAAGTCTTTCAACCGAGTTTCACCCATATGGATAACATACGAGCAAATTTGCAGGTGACTTACACGTGCGAGGGAAACGTGTTCTATCACACTTTCCACGATAACTTGGGAATGATTGGGGAACACTTAGGGCGACCTCAGTGTCTTTTTCCGTAGAAGTAAGTATTTGAAATAATTTTTAGAGCTTCATATTTAGGACAAACTCAATTGGAATTGCCATATTAATAATCTGAATTCCAAACGAAGCAAATTGTACTATTCATTCCGAATTTTAGTCGACACATCAAGTCAACACGTTTCTCGCTGCGCGTATTTTACAAATCTTTATTCTCATTTAGGCCATGGCAATATCTTCTGAGGTAAATCGACTCAGAGTATTAGAACTTTTAATTCCAAAAGAGATAGTTCGTATGATATGCATTTATTACCCCCGAAATTCATGTAAACCTTTATTTAGAGAATTAAATATTATCCCTCTCCCTTGCATATACATTTATGAAGTAGAGTGTTCGTGTAGAGAGAATTATGAAAATTCCACCCCTGCTTTAGGAGAATTAAGTCTTGTCCACGCACACAACACTCGTAATAAGGCTAATATTAATCGTCTTGTCGTGTCAACCACTCTTTCCTGAAAAGGCCTATATCATTCACGAATAATTTTGTATAATTTCCTTTCCAAAAATTTAAATCAATTGAATCTCTTCTAATCCACGGTTAAAAGTTTTCTAATGCACTATTGTTTATATAATGTGAGAGAATTTACTGATTTGAACAAAAGGAGATAATGACAGTTTCAATTCCCCAATCAATATTGTTTCCTATATGACGAATAATGTGACGTAATTCCCTTTTATATTTCTTTACGCCATTGTTTTAGTATTTTATATAGATTGAATTCCTTTTTTCATGCATGCTGTTTATTATCCTTTTTATTTATAATAGTTTATTTCTAACTGAACGCTACCTAGGCACTTTTGTGTACATAATTCCTATAGCCCCATCCTGGTCCTGGTTTTTCTCCGATTTTCTCTCGGACAGTGGCGCATTTTCCAGTGACGGGAATGTCAATAATTTGTTTCATTCTTCCCGAATTTTTACTGCACATAATGCCTACACTTATTTTAATTATTTTTGGAATAATAAATGGATAACAGTTCGTTATTATATAATTTCTTTTATAAATATTAAATCCATCACTTCCCTTGGGTCCTTGATCGGATTTGATGGGATGATCCCTGGTTTGTTTCCACAAAGTTTACGAGTATTATCCCTCGCGTGGTCATACGCAGTTTGCAACTGCTTTTCTGACAATAAAATTTCATTATTTTTTAAATTCGCAATTATTTTAACTTAATGGAAGACATGTCTGTTCAAGTATTGAAACACTATATAATATTATCAATAGCTTAGATTAATCACTTGTTTTATTTCAACATCAATTACGATTAAATGTTAAATATGTTCTTAAAAACCTATGTTGTTACACACTGTCGCCATTTACTGAACCCTCCAACTCCACAACAGAATGGTGAATGTGTTCACCAGTGTCTATAGAACTCTAGCAAAACTATAGTTTTTCTATGACTTTTAACTACTATAAAGATAACAAACAGTCGAGAACCCAAAAGACACGTCTGCTTTCAACGACAACGTACTACGACGTCACATTACAGAAAATCTTTGATGACGTGACCTATAATAAAATATATTTCCTAATTTTCTAGTGGTACGGATCTCGTATCGTGCCAAATTTCAAAGCTTATTGGGAAAATAAATTTCATACAAAATAATAAAGAGTTAATTTTACCACCTCCTGTGTTCCGCTCCACTCCGCGAAAGATACAACTTGTGGAGAGTAGGTGCGGGTGAGGGGAATGCGCTATGTGAAACATGATGTTGCACACTGTAAAGAGGAATGCGCGATCTCCGATGTGTGTGTGTGTGGGGGGGGGCAATTAAATATTGAATGAAAAAGGAAATATGTTGAAAAGGGTAATGAGAAACCTACTGAGATTATGTAAAACGTATGGAAAGGTAACATTCAAAACATTAATTGGAAGCTCAATTATCGACACAACGATGACAAAAAATATATGTGGAATTGAGAGATTGGCGTGTGGAACGAAAGATAGGAAGTTACCATAAGTCAATAACGTTTATAACAAGCAGTAAAATATTTTATCATTCTGTCATTTATTGATGCCAAAGGCCTGCTCGGTCGCATGGCAGTCATTTTCAGTGCTACAAATTTTCTTTTGCAAAATATAAATTACAAAATATATATAAATTGAAACATTCTACAGAATGACAAAATTATAGAATATTTTAATTTATATTTATTTTAAATGCGGTCAAAAAGACCTTTAGCATCAATAAATAATGACAGAATGACAAAATGTTTTACTATTTCTTATGAACATCAATCTGTCAACGTCAAACCAATTCCTCCACGTTTAGTATCGACAAGAGAGACAACGAAAAGGAAGGGCCGGAGTACGGTGAGAAAAGGTTGAACTACAGAAGAGTACACTGGGAAAGATATCGTAAAGAGAACAAGGATGATAGTATATAGCACAAGAGCAAGAGCAGGACATAGATGGTAGATTAGATGGCATACACTTTGATATGCTTCGGAGGATGGAAAAATATTGTTCGAAGAAGTGTGATGGATATTGGATAGCACAATGCTGGTGGGAGAGAGAACTCACGCGGTTAAAGCATAGAATAAGTGGCAGCCGGGGCGGCGGAAAGGACATGAAGAACTGAGACGAAAATGGGAGACGGAATGTAAGCTGACTAAGAAGAAATAAAAGCAGAAAATAAAAGAAAAGAAGAAAGAAAGTTGCATTAGGTTTGTGGAGGAAAGTATGAGGACGCATGTGTGGGGGATACCATGTGATAGGGCGTGACAAACTGTAGGGACAGAATGTATGGAATAATGTACGAGGACAGACGGGATTGACAGAAGGATGGAAAGACACTGGGGAAACACTTATGAAGTAGCTAGTAGAGGAAGAGAGGGTCAGAATACTAGAAGTGGACTATGACGATGTAACCGAGGTAGAGTAATGGGTAAATAAAACAGAACTGAAGGCAATAATTATGCGACTGAAGAAAAATAAAAGTGGAAGATTTGAGACTTTACAAACGAAATGGTTCAGCACATGCAGAGCATGTATATAGAAGACTTGGTAAAGTTGTATAATGCATGCTGCTCCTATGGGTATTATCCGAAAACCTGGAAGATAGGGGTATTGCGGTCGTTCCTAAAAGGACCAGATAGAGTTAAAACACAAAGAGTCTTACAGGTTTACAACGTTGCAGCTAGTACTGGAATAGATATTGGATAGTATTATAGGGAAGGAGGTACAGGCAAAGAAGACAGATAATTTTAGTAAATAGCAGTATGGATTTGTTAAAGGCAAAGGGACGGAGGATGAAATCCAGGAAGTGATTCGAAGAGTGAAAGATCCTAAAACAAAACATGCCCTTCTCATATCAATTGATAATGAACGAGCGTTTGACAGTGTAGATTGGAGAGATATACTTGAATGTTTAAAAAGAATATCAACTTGGGGAGAAGGTGATTAAACTAGTAAGGTCATACTTTGAAGACAGAGATGTATCATTAGAATTGGGACTTGAGGAATTGATTAAGAAAAGTAGTAGAGGGTGTCCACAGGACAGCATCACTGGCCCAGTGTATGGGAATGCAATATTAAATGAAATATTACTGGAAATGCAAAAGGAAGGGGAGGAGGTTGTTGCGTATTTTGACGATGTACTGTTATTTACTTATGGCAAGAGCAGGATGGAAATAGAGACGGAAGGAACAGAATTGCTAAAAAATATGGGAATAGTAAAAGCAAGTGATTAGTGTTATGGAGAACGAAAACAGTAGAAATGGTGATTAGTATGCGGGCGAAAAGAAACAGAGAACCAATTATAAAATTAGAGGATGGGCAGTTAAAAATCAAAAGTGAAATAAAGTATTTGGGAATTATATTGGATGAGAGGTTGACATTTGCTCCGCATATTATAACATACTTAATTATTATAAACAATTAATCAAATTTTCAAGTATCCCGAAGGATAAGGATCTTGGACGGGCGGGGTTCGTGCCCAATTCTTTTCAGGAAAACACACACGTTTGGTAGTAGAACTACGCGTAGCACAAAACAAATCTGATTTTATTAACACATAACATTATTTTACATACATGATTATTCCCTCCATTCTCAGATGCATGACCATACACTACGCAAAACTTTCCCCTAAAATTCACCGGACACTCACAATGAGGTAGGTCCACTAAGTAGTCGCCACTTTCCATTTCCTAAATAGTGTTACACAAATTGACAAAAATTAGATCAAAGCTAATTAGTTTGAGTTTGTTAGGGAAATCGAGTGTCTTCCCCGTTCGTCTTCTGTTGACGAAGCACACGAGTTCACTTAGTCAGATAGACTCACTTGCTCGCGCACTTGGTCTGGAAGCTACCAGAAATTACAATTACCTTATCCGTTAACATAATTATAATGTCGGCAATCTTATACTCAACTGCAGGCCGCCAGGAGCGTACTCTCGGTTAAGTGTCCCGTGGGTTGGTGTCTGCCGCAGACAGGACCTCCATCCATATGGTTTACTCCGCCGCCGTCCCACTTCCTTCACCGACACCTCTGGCCCTTCCCCGGATCCACGGCCTAATTAAGGTTCTTGGACTTGTGACCCGAGTCGCGGACCTCTGGCTCACGCCCGGAACTCACCACGGAGAATCTCTCCCACAATAAAGTTACTGGTTCATTCTCACCAGTGCTGGGCATCTATTCCGATGCAGCAAGATTGTAGTGATATAAAAATGTCACACATCCATGAACCAAGTTCACTCGTTAATAAGCTAAAATTATCACGAGAAGCACTAGAAAATATTCGATAGCCGAAGTGCTGACTCACATTGCTATGCTGCCATCGCCCCCTAAATTCGATCGAAAACCGTTTCCGAAAACAAACTAATTTCTCCGTACAAATAATAAATCTCCGAATCTCTCTGAAGTGTTCCGCGCACCCCTTTTTATAATTCAAATCCCTTCTTGTATCCACAATTTTGAAAAGGTTCACGCCCTCCGACGTGTCACGTGTATGCCAAGGGCCAATCCTTGCCTTCGTTTTTTTTAAGCGATCCTACTCGGATAGGCCAAAATGTTCATGACGTATGTTTAAAACCCAGCGAATCCCATTGCTTGGTTTTAAACAATAACACTCTTCTTTCCTTTGGTGCTCGGTGGATAACATTCCCACGCCTTGGTCCATTGTTGTCCCCATTTTCGCCGACTCAAAGAATCTGGAGTTCGGCGAATGACTAGCCCATCTTGAAACTTCTTAAGACTGTCGTAATTATCTTTAAGAAGTGCCGCTTTTCCCAGGATCCGGTGCTGCACCCCCGACACAGGTGCTCCTCCACTGAGCCATTGTTCACTCCTTCCTTTGATGAAATTTACAACTTTGTTTACTAAAATCATTGACAAGGGATGCCGCCTCCTTGACGTGCTCCCGTGACGCTCCTTAATTCTTTCTTAAACTCACATTGTATTGTCGCGTGACATCTGCGCGGGCCGCTACTCTGTCCGTGGTATGCGAAAATTGAATATCTCAATTTCTCATGCCTTCTGCCAAATGTTTCTAAGAATAAATATTTATCTTGAAGCACGTCCCAAAAATCTCGTTGAGGTGCTGCGCGCCGCACCGCTGCGGGTCGGTGCCCTACCCCCTTTAGAATATAGTTTAAGATTTGGTTCCCTTTTCTTCGGAACACCAGCAGCCTTTCTAAAATACCGCCGCCCGCACCCTCTGACAGCCGACTGCGCGGGCGGTAGGAACCCGCCAGCCCACGCTGTATTTTTATCAACGGTTCTGAGTTTGAATTGAGATTTCCATTAAAATTTATAATTCATAACAATATAAAGTAAATCTGTGGAAAGATAAAGAAAACATATTATAACTTAATACGAGTGGGAATAGAAAAATACACAATTGGAGAACGAGACATGAGACTATAAAATTGTCTCATGTTTTGTCTGGAGTTTTGCAACCAATCATAGGATATTTTGCAAGCAGTTGGTGGGAGTAAGCAAACCACAGCCATATTCAAAGAAAGCTTACGAGTCAACAAAGGATTTGTATGGTGCATTGAAGTGGTGGCTACAGAAATATTTCGACGAAAGCCTTGAAAGTGGTTCTGGAGATACTGCCAATAAAAGCAGAAAATAGCGGTACGGTACAATGTACGGCGAGGAGAAGAAGTAAGATACGATATAAATACCCTGGTCAGACCAGAATTGGAGAAAAGAAATTACTAACAAATTAATGAGTTGCTGGCAAATGCGGTGGGAAAAGGCAACTTAGGGAAGGGGACTGTATAAATATATGAAAAACGAAAAAAATGCAGAACGAAACAAAAGATGACTTAACCCATGTGCATCACTCATGCAAATACTAACGGAGCATGGGGATATCAATGTCTATCTAGCAAAAATTCATTTATGGGAGATGACGGAATGTTGCTGTGGGGAAGGAGAGAAGGATGTAGACCATATATTACACGATTGTGAGCTGAACGGGGAAGAACATGCGTGGTGGATAAAGAGGATGCGAATGGAAGGGAAAAGAATAGCAGGAGATTGGGCGGAATACATTGTAGATGAAGGAGTTTACAATACAAGGAAGAGTATGCGGGAAGAGTAATGTGTGCGAGGAAAGTGATGAAGATTAGTAGATAGAGTTATGTAATGCGAGAACATACATTACAGACATTAATTGGACGCAGACAGAGGCGAATGTTTCAGGAGAATATTCCCTGGACAAAAGGCGAAGGAACAGGGTTTTGTATAGTGAATTAAATAAATGAAAAAATTAAATAAATAATTCACTTAATTTGAGAAGGATTTATTCTCTACCTAAATTACTCTCTTTAGTTGACATGTTAAAACACTTCTCTTTTTTTAAAAAATCGTCAATATTTTGTGTTAACTTTAGTAGAAGGACATGTCGGCACGGACTTATTTGTAGATCTATGTGATGCGAATAATATTGCGCACATTATTATAATCTATCTCTAACTTTTACGAAACGTACGCGAATATACCCTCCTGAAAAATTATATTTTCCTTTATTTACAGTTGCTATACCCGCTAATTATATGTAAAACGCAAAAAAGTTTGCTGAAACCTCACCAGAAAAATTGAAATTTCATATCTAGAAATTTTTAAAAATCACGTCAATCGGATTAGTGGTTCTAGAGCGGTGAGCGTATTTACGGATAGTCAAGGAGAGGGACGTTTCGTTTTAATCGTAATATGTACAGAAAGAACTAGGGATATTTTGGTACAGTGAAATAAAACTTTTTCTGGACAGGAAAATTTCCAGAAAAATGTCAGTACTCCAAAATATCCTGTCCAGGAAAAAATCAAAACCGGGGAAAATCCGTCAGAAGTCATCAACGCTGCTCTCGCCCCTTCCGTCGCCGCCCCTCCGTCGGTACCTGAGGAGGACGGCTTTTGTATTGTGTTGTAATTTCTATTGTGTTCTCTCCATCGTGTCTATTGTGTTGTGTTTCTATTGTGTTCTCTGATTATTTTGCGATTGCTGATATCTGTTTGAATGTTATAAATAAAATGTAACGTATAGTGACCGTAAGAAACAAAAGTAAATTTCGAGATTTTTAAAAATATATATAATGCATAGAACTTGCGTTTCGTCCCATGTGTTGGAACCTCATCAGACCTACAAAACATTAAATCACAGTTCAATGCATTTTTCTTTCTTTCATTCTCTTTATTAACAAATAACACCTAGTCTTACACTAATTATTATAGCTTAATCTAACATTCATAAATAACAAATAACATGTATGACTCAATAGTTCAACTTCTTGTGTCTGATTTCATACACCATTTATTGTTATTAGAGGTATGTAAGACACTTGGTACTTTTGTTTTCTTATCACACAAATCTCTGGATTAAGTAATTGACGTCAAATGGTTTCACCTTCATTAACTGTTACACTAAGCCATAGTTATCAAGTAGACAGATAGCCTAGATATTGACATTCTTGTGGAGCGTTACTTCATGCTTCCTGGCGAACTTTCTAATTTCTTCATTTACCATGTCTATATCGACATCTCTGTAGAGACAGCTATTACGAATATACCAAGGGACATTAACAATGCCCCTTACAAGTTTGTTTAGAAAATGTTGGGTTATTCCTACATTACTCGGGCTCACGCATCCCCAGAGCTGGGTACCATACGTCCAAACTGATTTTAGTATTTGCTTGTTAATCAGCAGTTTGTTTACAGGCAAGGCAGTTTTTTCCCAATAAACCAGATCAATATTTCACATTTCTTCTTCTTTATGTGGACTTTTCATCGCAATTTTGCGTCCAATGTCATGCCTAGGTACTGTGCGGTGTTGGCATAAGGTTTCTCGTTGAAACTTTGGTATATATTTCTTCTTTCTGTATGTAAAATTTAGGTGAGTTTATTTACCTGTATTTAATTTTATTAACCAATCCTTCATCCAATTACTGATATCAAATATAGCATACTGTTATTTGACTGTAGCTTTGTCCAACGTTTTATCAGCAGTCAATATCCGCACCCGTAAAAGTGTATACGACAGTTTGTTTTGGATTTCGTAGGTCAGATGTGAATATTCGACCCTCCCAGGAAATGCCACCTTAACGTAGCACTGTCCGTGCGGGTTGTGGGTTTGCGACAGTCAATGAAGTTGAGGGCTATGCCTGCAGTAGCGCAGCTACTGGCAGGGTCTACCAAGCCGGACGGGTCTCAACAGAGGTTCCAGATGAAGCGAATCCACAGCGGCCTTTTATTCTCATCCATTTCTTTGATCCTTACGTACCCTAACCTAACTCTAAGGTGAAAGGTGATTCGTGCTGATGGGGTGCATGGCACATGGGCGATGTGTCGCAAATGGAGTTTTTCAATATCTGGTGACCTCCCTTGTGAAAAGCCATACCTAGGCATGCGGGGCACTGCCTAGGCGGATACAAGACGTCCCAAGCTACTAGTGAGAATCGAATGTATTTTGCCAAAAATAACAACAAACCGAAGAGCTTCTCTGACAACTACGAGAGTAAGGACGGAAATACAACTGAGGGTGCCCCCCTGTAATTCACTCAGATTTAACCTCTTCAATGGTGAGGGGGCTCATGGTGGATTTGGGCAACCTCAACTTGAAGAGGAAGAAGAATAAGAACTGCACGGGAGCGGAAAGAAAAGGTGTAGGAGGGAAGCGGTGGCTCGGTGTGAGGTTCTCTAAGGACCTAACCCTAGGACCCCGGAAAATTCAAGAGGAGGACAACCTAGGTCTAAGAGTAAGGCTCCCGTGACGATACTGAATTCCGGGGCTCAGAGGTCCGAGGAGAAAGAAGATAAGGGTGGAAAACTGCTCCTTTCGGGGACGACGCCAGAGAAGGTGAGGCAAGTGACCAAGAGACAGAAGGTGGAGTACTCCAGAATCGCCATGAAGCGGATCGGGGTGGATATCGATTCTGAGAACTACTCTGAGACTCAATTTGGCGAGAAGCAGGTGGAGTTGGTGGAGGTGGGGAAACTCATTGATAGGCGTCCTGTATAAGGGACAATCAAACCCCACTTTCAAGACTTCTAGCTGTCCAAAGGGGCGGAGGTACTGATGTGGGCTTACGAGGAGACGAAAGCTTGACTCTCCAGTTTTGTGCCATCGATGAAACCCTGGGAGGGAGTCAGGCTCGCAATAGTGGGCCTGGAACTATTCCTGACGTGTAAAAGGGCCATGGTTTGGGTGCAAGGACCCCCGGAGTGTTCTCCTGGGGGAAATGATGCGCCAGAACGAAGGCTTAAATACCTTCAGTTGTAGGATTTACGAAAGAAACTTGGAGAAGAAAGGAGTCCGGATTGTAGTGAGCATGGACTCCACAGATGACTAGGTTGGTGGGTACGAGCGTATATTATGGTTCTCGTACTGCCTCCTTTCCATTGCTCGAAAGCAAGCAGGAGGCAAAACCTTCGATCCATACGAAACAGGAACCCCCACAGCAGAAGGCAGCGGAGGTACCCTGTACTGAACTCGAGCCAGGGCTGCAGAACGAGCGTAAGCTCGATAAGGGGGATGGCTGTAAGACTGCAGAGCCTAAACTCAGCCGGGGATCCGCGTCAAAGCCAGTGTTACAACCTGATCTGCAGACGGGACCGGCAACGGAACCGTCCAGGCAGCACGCTGACCAAGGAGCACCTGAAGTAGGAGGACTGCAACCGCAGGCGTAGTCGTGCGGTTTGCAGAGCTAAGGCAGGATACAAGGCAAGCGATGCTCTCTTTCATTCAAATACAGCAGCAGCATAAAATTGCGGCCTCTAGAATTCTGCTAAGTCGTGTAGATAGAGGTGGGTTTTCAGTCGCCTTGATACAAGAACTATGGCTCAGACCGAGGCATATCATGGGACTGAGACGTACAGGTTACACATTGTTCTGTGCCTGTCTCT
>NNCF01140397.1:2328-12489 GCA_002313205.1 Laupala kohalensis
GTTCAACGCTTCCTCTATTTATGTTTGTTTTTTATATTGTAGAGTTTCTGTATTTTTTACGTGTATTTACAAGTTTATACGACGAAATTTCTTTTATTTGAAGCATTGGAAAGTAGGGAATTGTGGTTGTGTACGTTCTAATGCAACAAGCGCTTTCAGTAGGTTCAGATGATTTTGAAATAGATTTTTTTACGTTAGATCATCATAAAAAATCTCGCTATCTAATTACAATGATACATGATGTGCCTGATAAATAGGTTTGGCATCGATAACATTTTTTTACGATTAGTGTACTTCCCACATAACGCACATAAAATGACGTTGAAATGCCTCAGTGGTCTTCGTTCTGGTGTACAAAGAAATATTTGACACACAGATTTTATCTTCTCTTAGTTTTACAAAGAGTTGTTATATTGCAGCTCAACTCAGTGTTCAGCAACATCCTATGTGAACCAGAGGTAGGGCGCTGCTGNAGTGTTCAGCAACATCCTATGTGAACCAAAGGTAGGGCGCTGCTGTAAAATAAGCCTAATTCGATAATCACTTTAAAATTCTGTAGATTTCTATACCTTTCCCAGAGGAAATAAGATATGTCTCATTCGATTTCATCAGAATTTTTAAAAATAAATGTTAAAATAAATATTTTATATAATTGATAGCTTTCTTCTCGCAAAATTTTTACTCGTCCTACGATAATGTTTCATATCAACTATGCAATGTTGCTACGTGTATCGTCGACATGAACGTAGAGAGATGTTTCGATTCGGCACTTAACGCTGTAGCACTAAGTAGGTTTTTTTTTTTTCACAACAGATCATTGTTTTTATCTATCGACCAATTGGTTCGTTCGCGGCGTTTGTCAGTGATTTGAATGGTACTTCAACCTTAAAAAAAGATAGAATGACATCTAGAGAACAGGACGTCGTAGAATTGTGATTCAAATGGTATTTTATTCGTCTATCTCACACGAGGAAATATAATAATGTAAGATAAATAGTTGATTTTGTAGCAATATGTATTTGGACTTTGAACTTGTGAATATAGGCGAAAAGTGACACAACAGATCAGGAAAGGTTGCTCGGGAATATTTTATCCTTAAGTTACTCAGAATATGCTGGAAAGTAGAAGTACTTGCAATTAAGGAAACAAAAGTGTTCACAATGAACAAATGAGAAGACATACATTGAGAAAATTAAACTAGAAATAATCATAAATAAATCTGGGAAAAGAGGGGACAAAATGAAATCTTTTGGAAAAACAATAAAGATTTCATAGGAAATATATTATAGACGAAGGATGTAGATATTTATTTGTATATTTTCTACATTAGTATATCCAAGGGATAAATATTGTAAGTCATGTTGACGAATACATTTTTTTAAATCCCTCAATCTTGCGATAAAAAAGGCGGCGTGCTGTTAACTACACTACAGGGATAAAAAAGGAATTTCTTTTTGTATTTACGAGTCACTTAACCGTTTTGTCATTCTGCTATAGGACTCTGTTAGTGCGTAGGAATGACTTCTGTCGCAAATGGAAATAATTCAGAGGAACTGAAGCTAGAAATCTGGGGAAAAATCTCGAATTAACTAACTTAAAATCTTAACGAGCATTTGCTTCAAGACGAGAACACAGAGTAAATATAATGCAGAATTCAACATAGACGCGATTTTACCCACTGGCGTGTAAAGGTTTGCCAATAAATATCTGATCGTGTATATTCTTTGACAAACTGAAAAAAACTGCCAATTAGATGTCCAGTCTCATAATTTGTAGTTGCAAAATATTTCGAATCGTTTGTGGCTAAAACGAATTTACATCTAAAGCCGATCTCTCTTGTCTGTGGAAACACTAGTTTAAAAGTAATATAAAATTAATCTTACATTTCTATGTAAAGTATCATTTTTGTTGTCTGAGTTAATCGAATAAAACAAATTTTTTAGATTCTCTCTTACGACATCTCGTTATTTAGAAAGCAGTTCAACTAAGAACATTGAAATCTCAATTAAATCTTACAGAGCGTCGAATAAAGAAAAAAGTCGTTATTTTGAGTCCTTATTGAAGAGAGATTCGTGTACTAATATCTCTATACAAGTGTGTCACACAAATATTTTTCAATTCTTGTGTGATTTACCGAACTTCGACGAGAAAAATTACTCCTCAGCACGTAATGTAAGAAAAATATTTAATTTTCTCGGAATTAGAAGTAGAAAATTTTATTTCTCCTAATTGTGATTGGAAAAGTTCGGATACAACTTGCATCAAGTGCAGCTCTGAACAGAAGGAAAGTATCGACTATCCGAAAGGTAGATTTTCTTAATTTTTACGAAGACTATAGAAAGAGATGGGAAGCAAAGAATACTTTCTTGGAAGAAAACAGCTCAGCGGGTGGAGAGTGTTTGGAAAAGACTGCATTTCACTTGTTCAATCGTGGTTCTCCGTTCTTGGAAATTCTCCCAAAGTCAGCCTCTAAGAGGAAAGAATCTGTGACGTCAGCGGATGTTCGGTTTTGGGAGCGACGAGCCATCATAAACGGATGCTTAAGAACACAACACGTTGATAAAATGTTTAGATGGAAATGCTGGATATTTATAGCGAAATTAATGTAATTCTAAAACGGAATGTAGTGCATATTTGAGTGATTGCTTGAAATTAGGTAAACAATGAGGCTTCTTAAGTCTTCACCTGGAAAGAAAATACAACCATTTAAGTCAAAATTTTGTTTCTAATACCAAGAATTGAAGTATTTTGAGAAAAACCTACATTACATAAAGAAACTAGTATCATTTTTAACTATGTTATCATTATCTCATTTTGAGTTCTGTAGCGTTACCAAGAAGAGTGTTATGAGGAATTCTAAGGAGACTTTTTATTTAAATACTAATTAATTATGTTATGACGAATAAAAATGAGAGGCGGGGTCGAGATCCTAACTCAGGACATAATTGATTCAATATAACATAATTAATCTCTTACCTGGCAATGAGTTTCACCGCAATTAACGAGATTTCTGTATAAAAACTAATTGTTGAGGATTTAAGAACAAAGTATCTTCATCTTATTTATAATTGTGAAGGTTTCCAGATACGACGAAAGTATATATATTAATGTAATTTTGTTAGTTGGCTTATCCCGTGTTTTAGGGCTTATATATGTGATTATTTTATATTTTGCTATTAGGAATATTGAGTCCGGTACATTTTATCGCAAATTAGTCCATCCATACTCTACCAATCATTTTCACTAATAAACCTTTATTTCTGGATGAATCTTCTTAAGTGCTATTCTATATCTTTCTCCTGATTATTTTACCAATGAGCATTCCGTTATTTCCTCCTCTTATTTGCTTTTTTTCCTTTTTATGCAACTTCACTCTTTGGTTGCCGGCCCTTTCCGAACATAGATTTTTGTACGGCTCTTTGCGCATAGAAAGTTTCTTTTCTTTCTGAGAGGGGTTCTACGAAATTCGGAATTTTTTTCCCTTCCGGAACTTTGANCTTTGAGGACATCGATTTTTTCGAAGGCAGAGAAATACCAGCTCTAATAATAATAATATTAATAATAATAATAATAATAATAACTGCACTTTTGAAGATAATATTTAACTGAGTGAAAATGTCTATGACTGACCCATTAAAAACTTTTTTTCAGCTAGACTTATTACACACACAACAGAGGATGTATTTTGGAAAAGAAGAAGTTTCTCAAAACGGAGGCTAAAGAACAATTTTCTGAAATTTTTTGAAAAAGGCATGTTTTAAAAAGGTATTATTTTTACGTACAGAATAATTTGAAGTTTTCATTGACCTTTTTTGTTATATTTACTTTGCATGAAATACGACGCATATTTTAGGAATAAACCGAGTTAAATCTGGGGATATCAAGGTATCAAAATAAACAAGGGACTTTCTACACGGAATACAAATATTATAATTTCAATTAATATCTGACAAATAAAACTGATGGGGCTGTTGACTGAACTATATTAGTTAAAGATATTGAGGTCGTATTTGGGTTCATATGTTTTGGAATTAATTAAAACATAATGGGAATCGAAATACAAGTAGCACTGCAATGGGTGAGTCATGCAGAAGAGGACGGAGGAGGGGTGGCAAGAGGACAGGGCGGGTGTCAAGTATCGCGTTGAATGCTAAATATAATGCTCAATCCTTCAACATATTGCAGAAGAAGTCTCGCATTACAAGTCACTCCCAACGCCAGCCTCAGAGACAAACGGAAGTTTGACGTCAGCGGATGTTCGGCGGTGGATGCACAGTGATACCGCAAGTGAATTCTTCGAAAGCACATTATGTTAATGAAATGTTAAAGTGCGAATAATGAATATGTATTGTAATAAAATAACGAAGCGTAGACTGCAAAGATATAGTGAGAAACTATGTAACCCATGAGCTTGTAGTCGTCCGACAATTCACCAAAAGAAAAAATACATCCAATCTTGTCATAATTACATTCCTTAAACTACCAATACAGATATTTTGAAGAGAGCTAGACGTATTTGAATGAAAATGAAATCATTTTTAAAAACGTCATCGCAATTTGAGTACAGATGCACATACTGTTCATTCATTGAGTACAGATGCAAATACTAATTTATTTTCTAATCACACTCAATCTTATCAGGAGTCTCGCAAGGGGCGGTATAATGACACACTCCTTTTAACATATTTCTCTCCGAAATCCCCACTGCAAGTGAAACATCTATATCTCCTTCCGCAGACGATACAGCAATTTACAGTGCCGACAGTGACATTGGCAGTGCCGTATGAAATATCCAACAACATCTCAACCAAATGGGGTCCTGGGTCAGTAAACGGCACATAAAACTAAATTCATCCAAGAGTATAGCAAAAATATTTACCTTCATCTCTACCATTCTATGATCCGACCTAACCTTTCTTACCCAAGCCCAATGTAGGAAGCAACTTTTAATACAAATATCAACAAAATTCAAATGTTTCAGAACAGAATGCACCGTAAAATATTAAAAGCACCTTGGTTTATCTCGAACTCAAAACTGCACTGAGAACTTGCTATTTAACCCATTTAAACTTTCTTCCAGCAAATAGCTTCAAAATTTTTTAAAACAATGCTTCTATTCCTTCCGCTCAAAATTTCGAACTAGGAAAATATTTTCCGCATAGGAAACGCATCAAAAGAAAGTTCCCCAGTCATTTTTTCGATGCCCGGTAGAGTTAACACATCAAATGTGACGCATAATCTTTCAGCTTCATTCCTGTATTTTTATAATGTACTTAGCATTTTGCTTTTTAAATTATATTGTAACACATGTATTGTAAATATTTATATTCTGTACTGTATTCTAAACCTGCTGCCAAAGACCCAAATAGTGTGGCAAGGAAAGTAATTGAAAAAATGTAAAATTTAAAATTTAAAAGTTATAATCGATATCGGCGTATACCATAACCACAGATTATCGTATACATTTAAAAGATTTTACTGTTGGAGAAGCTACCGTAGTAACAGTCAAATGAAGATTATGTGGGAAATGGCCACAACGTTTCGAATTTAGAGGTTTTGTAAAATGAATTATGCTGCATTCATTTAAAAATGATTAAATTCAGTAGTACGTAAGTGTTACATAATGGTAATCAACTTCACATAGAAGGACACGGTAAATAATTTTAATATATTAAGTTTCCTGCTAAGAAAATTTCACTTGTAAACGATAAATTAGTTAAATGTCAAAACATTTCACTTAAGTTAAAGTGACCAAAATATTGAGGTTACAAATACTTGTTTCGCTTAGTCCTAAGGAATCGAATATAATTTCTCACTAAAATATCTTTCTTCTGATACTCTCCTGGATAAGCATCAACAATTTCCACCATCATTAATAAGTGATGGAGGTTGTGAAACATCTCGTGTGTGCTTAGTGCAATACGCTTCAACACTTGCTCTGGAATCACCAAGGTGAAGCAGCAACTCGAGAACTGCTATTGCTCTTCAGAGGAGTTCAGTGGCCTCAGTTCCAGCTGTGGACAATTCAACACGTCACCTGCACACGCACATAGAGTCAGCGCTCAGCCAATCAGCATTCGAGGCAGTGTACTCCAAGGGAGTTATGTTCAGGAAGCGTTGAGTCGTTATTTCTGAGCAGCAATAAAAATACGAAACACACATTATTAATTATATGAATTGCACATAATTGAATTGTAATCTTATTTTTCTAAAGTCTAGAAGTTTTGGTAATAGGTAATTTAAGAATTTTAATTCTTACGTAACCTCGCCTCACGTTATTATAACTTCTCTAGGTTTATGTGTAGGGTCTTTGAAGGAATGGAACTCTATATGTTCTTTCCTGCAAAAAGTAATAATTTTTCTGAAATCTTCAATAGTCGATGGTCTGATTAGAACTGATTTATTAAATAATTTGGTA
Organism: Laupala kohalensis; assembly: GCA_002313205.1. Taxonomy (NCBI): domain Eukaryota; kingdom Metazoa; phylum Arthropoda; class Insecta; order Orthoptera; family Trigonidiidae; genus Laupala; species Laupala kohalensis. Next base: position 8,747 of record NNCF01140397.1, read on the forward strand.
TCAAAAGACTTATTCGTAATCTCTTATAAATCATTTAACAGAAGTTTACAGTTTTCCACATTATGAATAAAAATAGGGGGAATAACTGTTTGTTTCTCTTGCTTTTCCTGCACTTCATTTGACACAGAATTTAACACTGCATATTTATTAGCGGTTGGAATGTTTGCAACAACAATTTCCTCCATATTTGAATGATTACTAAGTAATTGTTTTGCACTAACTGTATTTTGACGTTTACTCTGGTTATTTAAGTCTTCGTAATTTTGTCTTCTTCTCTTTGTACCGAACTCGTCTGCAGTGCGTGCTGGCGCGCTATACCTGTTAAAAGTTTGTGGTTGCAATAAGGTTTCTTCTGTGTTGTCTCCTTGGTTGTACAGGTCGTCCATGTCCTTGGGTATTATTTCGCCTGCGTTACACTGATCTAGGATTTGGGTCGAATTTGCATGCTGATGATTGTCCTGTCCTATACGACTACTATCACTCCTAATCATGGAGGCTACCACAACCGCCCCCGATACGGGGTAGCTGTCTGTTTGACACCCCCCTGTCACTAGCAATTGCTCTTCAGTACTTCGATTCCCGCACAATCGCGTTAAAAGAAAACACTTTAGGATTCTTCTAATAAATGCTCTCACTTTCGAATACTTAATAATAGTATATCACAAGTTGATTGAATAACTTGACCACTCACATAAAGCGTAGCAAGTTTCACGACTTCACAGGGCAGAGGCAAACTTATTTGTCGCTTCCGCTGCGCTGAAGAACTGATGGAATAAATGACCTCTATCTTAGTTCTATTTAAATTAAACTGAAATATAATTTTTAGACAATTCTGAGATGAATACAAGATAGAATTTAGAAATAAGCACACACATAAAAGAAAACGATTGTAATTTTTTTTAATACGTTTACGAAAAGATCAAGGGTTAAAAGAGTTCTTTAAAAAAATTACGGTCTGAATTTAGAGGAAGTTAATGCAGAAGAATGTGTGAATAGTACAAGGTTGGAGATAGAAAGTTGAAAAGCAAAAACATACATAAACTTAGTTATTTGAAAGAAATTTCTAAGAGAGTTTCTATAAACAAAAGGCCAAAACGACAATGGCCAAAACATTTAGCCGGAAAGAGAACAGATTTTAGAAGTAATCTCTCCTTTGCCAAAGAAGCAATTTTTGTTTTGATTCTTTGTTAATGATAATAAAATTAAAGTCTTGACTGATACAAGTAGAGCAGACTCAGATCTTGCTCCAAGCGTATGCCAAGGGGACATAATACATTTTCAATATGGTTTAAATATAAATTTAGAAAAGTTAGAAAAAAAATTGATAAGTTGTTAGGAGTTCATGGCATCTTTTATTGAACAGTATTTTGCTGAATTTGTTTTGGCAACTGTGAGGAATTACTCAAATTTCAGCGATTAATTTTTTATTTATTCAATATATATAGTGGAAATTTGTATTAAAAAGTCAGATGAATTTTCTTTGTGAATCTATGTACTTGAATTTTGAAATACAATAAAGTTTACATATTTTAAAAATATACATCATACAATATCGAGGAAGAAAATGCAATATTTGACGTTAAGTCATTCAGAGTGAAAGTTTTAATTTTATAGAGATTCATTTTACCTTTCGTTAGTCTTTCCTTAATAACTTAAGTGATCCATTTCTGGAAGAAGCGGGGAATTTAGATTTTTTAAGGGGAAACCACAAATATTTATATATTTTAGTTACGAAATAAACACAAAAAATAATTAGAATTTCAGCAGAATTTATTTCACAATGTAGATTAGATTAACAGAAATTATATTTCATTCAAAATCTTATGTAATTATGATACATCAATTATGATTGTACAAATAAACAATATTAAAACTGGACAGGAATGATTCTCGTGGGTAACTGCAATAAGCTTCAAAAATAATTTTCAAGTTAAATTGTAACAACGAGTCACTTCTACAAACATATTTATTTGCACAATGGTTAAATGTAAAAATATGAGAGAAAATATTTAATAAATATTTTACTGGTAAATAATATTCCATTTCTGGCACAGGTCGCTTAATAACAAAATATTTATTTGTTAATAAATGCTTATTTCTTTCAAACCCACCACTAAATTTTCACTACGAAGGATGTAAAGCTGCAATTGGAATATTAATTCACGTTTCAGAAAGAACGTCATTCTTGTCAGAGATTTGGTTCCTTCACATATTCTCTCAATTTCCTCCATCTACCAAGTCCGGTCGCAAAAGCAAAGAATTTCGTATCTCGGTTCCCGAATATATTTTGTATGATTCAATCTCTACAGTCTTACATTATTTTGGACTTAAGGAGGGATAGAGTATAATTTCCGTTCCTGACTACTCCGTTTAATAAAATATTCCATATATCTTAAACATTTTTCATAGACGCACTGTTTCTTTCTAGTTTTCTTATTTTGCATTTAACAAATTAAAGCAATATATCTAGCCATGTATTAGTGATAAAATTTATATTTTTGATTGCCACTTAATTAGGATTTGTTTCGTGAAGGTGTGAGACTTTTAAAGACGTCTCGTATGAGATATTTCATCTCAAGATTCATCGATTTCACCAAAACATCAAATTTCTGGTCTCGAATGAAAATGTACGTGCAATTCTATTCAGTTTGTATTCTTTGCTGGAAAGTGATATTCATTTAAAATATAATGCAACCTTGAATATGAATATTAACGTTTATCTACCAAATGCTTGAATACCGATAAATACAAAATGATTATTTTTTTACGAAGAACGTTAAAATCATTTTTTTTTATTTATCTACAATAAACTAGCTAAATTAGTTAAAAGTATTTCTAGTATTATTCCTGTTCTTTCATTAGGATTTCGTTTTAAGTAATCTTAAATAGCAAGAAATCTACAGTGGTTACCGCTAATCATTCCATTGTACTGATTCGTTACAAAATGGTAGCCCCTAGAGAAACTGAGCATCTTGAAATTAAACAAAACAAAAAAACTTTTTCAATACTGGAAGTGTAATTACACCAATGGTAGATAAATAAACAAATAAATTTTGACAGCGACTACCAAAGGACAGGCAGAAGAGAATAGTGAGCCCCTATGTTGTTGTTGTCCGAAGATGAACTAGTTACTACTGACTTCTCGGAAGCATTCGCCACGACTCCGTGAGCAGCTTTGTTGCGCTTTGAATAAATTATTTCACTAAATTCTTTACATTCTACACAACGTAATAACATTATTTTATTTTATTTCCATTCCAAATTAAGAGTACACTGATAGTATTTTCAGTCGAATTTTTACAATAGAATTGTGGGATAATATTTTCCTACACGTGAACTGTAAATTTACAACAACAAAAGGACGGTTAGTATTGCGAATACAATGAATTTACCACACCAAGCTATTGTACACTTACAGCATTGGTATTGTGAGTTTATTTCAAGGTCTATTAGACTTGCAGCATGAAAAGTTACTGTAATTTCACAGGTAAGTGCGGGGAAAAACTATCCAGTAGTTTATTGTTTCAACAGCAGCAGATCGCACACTTTTTTGCTTTGATTTAACGTCAAATATGCAAAGGAAGATGTCCTACACACCTTAATATTTGAACCTCACACTTCACGGTTATTTAGTGTTGCTATGAACAGTGGAATTAGAGGGATCGATACATTCACAGCCACCATTGCCAGAGTGATTAAGTTTCTTCCGTTGAAATAGTAAACAGTTTCGTACCATTTCTTCG